>CAAKHD010013778.1:412986-426189 GCA_901007705.1 Fistularia tabacaria | reverse complement strand
GGCGGTAGCAAGAAAAATATCTATAATGTATGAGTAAGAAAAATGCACACTCATAGAAATGAATGGTAAAGACCGTAAATGGACTGTATATATATATATATATATATATATATATATATATATATATATATATATACAGTCCATATCCATAGTCCACAGTCCATATATATATATATATATATATATATATATATATATATATTGTATATGGAACCAGTACATTAAGAGTGGAGTGAGTTTGCAAATAAAGAAAGAGGTATGAGACAGGGGTTGTGTAATGTCTCCAGATCTTTTCAATTACTATGGTGAAATAATCCTCTAAAGAGTGGAAGATGAAAGAGGTTTTTAAGTTGGAGGGGCAAAACATCAAACTTGCAATGTGCAGACAACACCGTTTGACTGGCAGAATCAGAACATTCTCAGGAACAGGGAGCTAAGTGGGATGACTAGGATGCATGTACTGAATTGCTATGTTTCTCCTATGTTGATGTATGGAAGTGAAACTTGGTCGGAAGCGAAGGTTGAAGATTCCTTGGACGGATTAAGTGATGAGCTATCGCGCTAATCTGCAGATACATTTTTTGGGACATGTGCTGGGAAAGGATGGCTTGGAAAACCTGGCATTGACGGGAACATTTGAAGGAAAAAGGAGCCGATGAAGGAAACTGGTGAAGAGGATGACCAGTCTATATCAATGAGTGGTGAAGTGAGACAGGTGTTAAACATCAGGAAATGGAGTTGATTGAGATGGCTAGGGACAGAAGGTTCTGACATACCATGGTCTTATGATATGGCATTGAGAGAGAGAGTAAGAGAGAGATATTTAAAGGTCATCAAATTGACTAATTCATTTTTGTCAAGATTTTGTGAAACCCTAAACCTGTATTCAAATGTTGCCAGTTATTCATTCTGTAAATCCTGTAATACAAGAACACTTAAATGATAAGGGATTGATCCTTGTGAATATTCCTATTGAGTTTACTCACACTGACCTTTTTTCTTTTGAAGATTACTATTACAGTCTGGCTGCCATCTGCTTTTCTCTCATTAGGTAAGAGGCACAGTACACATGGGAACAGTTGCTAGGGACCACAGTCACATATACACATATAACTATTCAATGTCATTCAACTCGACAGATAAATTTAGTCTTCAATTCATCTACTGCATGCTGCCGGTTTATGAGAGGATGCCGGAGAACATGCAAACTCCTCACAAGAAGGTCCCAGTAGGTCTCTAACCAAGTACAAACAACTATACAGCTGTGAAATCCGACACGAGTCATCCAGCCATCATCTACCACTTATCCTACACTTAGGGTCGTGGGGGATGCCTATCCCAGCTGTAATTGGGCGAGAGGTGAGGTACACACTGGACAGATCAGAGGTCAATCGCAGGGCCGCAAATAGAGACAACCAACCATTCACTCTCTCATTCACACATAAGGGCAAATTTCTCTCATCAACCTCTGCATGTTTTTGAAGGAAACCCAAAACAGCCCTTCATGCTGTGGGGCAGGAGCACCAACCATTGTGCCTCCATGCCGCCCCGACACAAGTCTTTTCTGAATCAAATCTCAACAGCAAAGAACTGAATATCACCACCTGAATGGGCTTCTTTATTGTAGAGCCTACATGTGTAGAATGGTCATGCATGGCTGATGTTATGTGATGTTACTCCAGATATCATGGCTTATCATATATCCTTGACATGGAAGACTGGTAGAAACCGTTTATCAATAAATATATCTTATGTATAATACATATTACTTCAAGGCTGACTTTTTCTGCAATGCTGTACACATTAAAAATTCTACTTTTAAATTAAAATTTCCATGGTACGTATTTCCTCAACTAGTTAGAAATAAGGGCTGTCTGTCTGTCTGTCTGTCTGTCTGTCTGTCTGTCTGTCTGTCTGTCTGTCTGTCTGTCTGTCTGTCTGTCTGTCTGTCTGTCTGTCTGTCTGTCTGTCTGTCTGTCTGTCCGTCCATTGAGTTCCGATGCTTTATACATTCTTCTTAGCCTTCGGAGGTTGGGTTTCTGTATTTCCTGAAGGGACAAGAAATACTTAGTCGCCACGAAATAGCTTTGTGGATCAGTACAAGGGTAATACAGCAATGAAATGTTCAAGGTGTGGTACTAAATTCTTGTACCTTCTGGTATGTGTCCAAATGGTTGAGGTCCACTAGGGGAGCGATGGAAGGGCGGCCGTGGGCGCACTGGAAGGGCAGCTGGCAGGAAGACAAGGAGGATACCAAGCTGCAGCACTCATCTCTGCTCAGGCTGTCGTTGAATTTGATTGCACCTGTTTAATGCACAATAATACGTAATAATACGTAATGCACAATAATACCTCTATCAATAATTCAGTCTAATAGTCGTCTTACAATGATTGATAAAAAAAATGGAAACAAGGCATGTGACCTCACCATGGCATGCAAGAGATGCAAGCACTTTCAGCACAGTGAGCGGTAGAGCTCCTCTCACTTTACCCGTCGAATGAAGTAGCTTGAACAAAGAATAGATAAATTACTTCATTTGGAAGTGAAGATGCTCTTTTTCCTGTCATAAAAAAGAGGAGGGAATTTTATTCGTCCTACCTCAATCTGCTCTTGGAGATACTCCTGATGTGGGATTATGGACATAAAACATAATGGTTAATATGTGAATGTAAAATCTGCGTTCATATCAATGGCTAATATGGAGAATTGACTTGCTTTAAAAGTCATACTTCAACAACGTCTTTGATAACAGATGGTCTCCCACGTCTGATCTCATTACTTTCCTTTTCCATGAAGCATCGCGGCACTTTCCCAACAAGAACCTTTGGATTTCCTGCCTCTGTGAACTTCACTTCAAGTCCTAAGTGTCCCAAGTGTGCTTGAAAAGACCTGTTCGAAAACGAGTCCACAAATCAGTGGAAAGAAACGGGCAAAATCTCAAATTGAAGCTTAAAAGTCAGAGAACGATCAAATGCAAACACAAAATCTATGATTTTACGACACCATCAAGCAGCATATTACCCAACTCTAATATACATCGACACAGGAGATAGGAAGGTGACTGAATGTCAGGGTGAGGTTTTTTAACTGGACTGTCGTTTTGCTGATGGACTTTGTAAGAATGAGTAAAACCACCAGTGACAAACAGATCTGAAGGTAATTCATGATGTGTTCCATATTTTAGATGACCTGATCAATGGAGAAGGAGTACTGACAAATCTTATTCAGGTCAAGCATAACTTAAGGTTGCTAACCATAATTTAAATAAAAAATGTATTCAAACATTTGTTGAATCAATGCTTTTTCGATTCTCCAGTGTATCTTGGCTGTGCTGTAAAAACACAGACCGAAGCAGCCTCAGCTCCTCTTCTGTCACACTGATCTCTAGTGGTGGTAAAATCGTACATGAACAAAGGCGTTGCTTCCCTGGTTCATTTGGATCATCCTCATAAGAATCTATAACAGACAGAGTAATGAGCTTGGATATCGAATCGACGTTGGTTATGATATTCACAATTTTGTGTTCAAAGAATCCAAATACTGTGTCTTTTACCAGCTAACAGATTTTCAAGCCGAATTCTCTCATGCGCAGCATGCTGATCCAACATCACCAGTAGATTTCCTTTGATAAGATACATAAATATTCAATGCCAAATATAAATATTATATGACAATATATATTAAGAGGTTCAAAGGAAAACAAAATAAGAAGACTGACTCCATACCTTCAGTTTTGGAGAGTGTTGATGAATCTTCTTCTCTTGTGTTAATGAGACAGGCCAGAAACTTCTTATCAACCTGATGTATTACCTTTGAAAGGATTAGTATTGAATTTGTACTCTTTGAAATATTCACTTCATGGAATATTTGCGGCGAATGGTTAAAATTTTAAAAATGATTTCATGTCAACTGTTAAAACGGAACCTTCATCGAGTGAATCATGTTTTTTGAGAAGCGATATGGAAACAGGATGTTGTGGATCTTTACAGCCAGCCCAGCAGCTTGCCCACTTGATATGTCCAAGCCAACCTACAACCACAGGAGAGTTTTATTTTGCATCAACAAAAACACCAGCGGGGGAACTAAAATCAGAAAAGCCACACTGGGGCAAAGTAAAATGGTTTCATTTACCGGAGGGGGGAAAACAAAAACAGGATTTTTCCATTTTGAATACAATGGCATGAGTGAGTTTGAGCTCTCAGCACCATCACCTGCGAAGACAGATAAGCCCGATCAATGGTGGAGCCCTGTGAGTGTGTGCGTGTGTTTGCTAAGCCCTTGCAAACTATGATCTGATATGCCTGTCAGATACCTTGGTCATCAATCCCTGAATTTAACAATCTCTCAGCTTTGGATTTGGGCAGAAAGGGCTGCACTAGCTCTACCTGAAATGGGTAACACCTGAATTCCATCCCTGTAGTTCAAGGAACAAGGAAGTAGACATTAACACCATGACTCACACATGTACAATTACAGAAAGAAATTCTTCGAGACATTTATCTAAAATTGACAATGACAATAATAGCATTAATGGTTAGTGACTGAGATTAGCTCCATTAATAGGTCATAATTAGCCTGCTGGTAATTACCAACTCACCCATTTCCGAGAAGACACTAACTGCCATATTGGTGACATCAGATGAACAAAAGACATGGTTGTCTTCCATCTGTAGTTCCTTGTATCTACTGAGCCCAGTCACTTTGTTGACATAGACTGTGCGCCCGACACGCGTGTCATAGTGATGAATCCAATCTCCAGATGTTGTCTCTTCCCTCTCATCGAGCTGAGGGTCTGCATGGTTAGTGGGGATGGGCTCAGCATTTAGAGTTATATTGTGTTTCTCATCATTGCTGCACTCTTTAAAGGCTTGCTTGGAACTCACAGAGTTGTCGTCACGTGAGGAAGACCTGAAGGGGTGTTTGAACATTCTTGAACCGTCAGTCCTACATTGTTTCAGACAATTAAGTTTAGCAGCTAATGACTTATTGCGATCCATATGATCAGAGTGATTTTTCAATTTGGTGAATGCAGTGAGGCATGGTGGGTTTCCGGTGCTGCTGTCTGTAACACCAGGCTGCTGTTGCTGCACTTTCTGGGAAACTGAGGGATTACTGGGATTCAAAACCAAGTTGTCTGTGTGAGGAAGCCCGGCAGGGTTGAGGGGATTATCCCCCAGCAACGGTACATTTGGCTCACCCAATTTTCCATATATTCTTCTAAACTTGTCAAGAGACCTACATCCTTTACTTAAAGATATTTTCCCGTTTGATACAATTGCAGGAATCTTTTGGGGGACGACAGGAGAAAAGTCCTCATCAACTTTGGAACAAGCTCTTTTGTGGCTTGTGTTTAGTGTAACTTTGCATTTTGCCAGCCAATCCATGTGGGGAAGCTCTACATTCTGTAGATTTAGATGAACATATGGATTGGACAGACCAATCCTCTTGTTTATTATTTGAGTTCCCTCATTTCTGCCTGCTCCCTGATAATGAACTGGCTTTATATTGTCTGAATCGAACTCAATTTCCTGAGTGACGTGAGCCAGGGATCTTACATCACTGGTTGAGATAGTGGAGGTTAATATAATTCCCTTGCCTTCCTCAGATTCACTAAACTGTACCTCTTCTACTGCTGTGACATCTTGAGCAGATGGTGGTTCCAATCTAGCCACATTACACTCTGGCTCAACCATTAACTCATTATTACATATTTCTCTTTGATCATTCTTCAACTCCTTCACAACTGTCCTTTCTTGCTGGAGTTGTTCATTACTGTTGCATTCTACCATAATAGAGTCTTGACATTTATTATATTCTGTACGTGGCTCGCGGTTAACAGATTCTGATGACAGAATTAGTCCACTGCTGCAGTCTAGCGCAGACACACTGCAAGCTGTAGCGACTGTTTTGGTAAAGTCTTTTCCATCTTGCTCTAAGCTGACAGTGCCAAACCACTGTGGTGATACAAGGTCCAAATTGTCCTGGGTAACCAAGTTCTCCTTTTGAAGAAAAGATTTCACAGCTTCTTCTATGCAGAGCAAAACACCATCCCAATCTTTGAACTCTATCAGAGTTTTGGTGGGCTCAAGACAAATGTCATACTCTGTGTACGAGCACTTAATATCAATAACATATACTCCGTGAAGCTCTTGGTTGCGTTTCTGCTTCGGGCTTGTTGTAGTGGACTGCTGATCTGGACTGTCATTTTTCTGATTTGAACTGCTCAGCCTGCGAAGCAGCAAGTTCAGCAACTTGTGTATCCGCGTCTTCAGCACCAGTCTCTCATTTACATACAGGTACTGTAAGCTTTTATTGTAGTGGCCCTCTCTGCCGAGGTAACCGGTCACTTCAAACTGTTCTCGAGTGTAGTGGATCACTCCCAGCTTCTGTGCTCTGCTGTGGCCGTGCATCTGAATAAACCTCTGGTAAGTATCTCTCGCTTTGGGTAGCTGTACCATCATGGCTGATGTGCAGTCATTCTTCAAAGTGAATGAAACAGAGGGATGCATGAGTGAAATAGCCTCCATCCTTTGTCTGATCCTTTCTCCTTCCAGGACGGGGTCTGTACTCTTCCTCCGCACGGGCATGTTGTGGAAGAAGTTACAGACGACAACAGTAGTTCCCACGGAAGGCCGGCAGGTTTCTGCTTCGCAAACATCCAGGCCCTTACCATTCTTGAATATCTTGGAGAGGGTCCCCACTGAGGACCTGGCCCTGGAGGATATTTCAACGAGAGAGGCGAATGAGACTATACTTGCAATGGCTTCTCCTTTGAATCCAAAAAATCGAAGGTTGCTCTCCAGGTCGTTCAAAGAGTTGCATTTACTGGTGTGGTATCTGTTTCCGACGCGGCGCATATCCTCGGCGTCCATCCCGGCGCCGTTGTCGATGACCTGGACCTTAAACGCCTCCATGTCCACCCTGACCCCCACGCACGTCGCCTCGGCATCGATGCAGTTCAGTACGAGCTCTTCGACACACTGCTGAAGCGAAGGAATGGAAAAACCGGAACGAAGTTTTGCCTGGACATCTTTAGGGAGGCATTTGATCATAACTGCCGCACAATTCTGTCCTCTCGGTGTGTTTGCTACAAAGTGAGAGCGCCGTTGCCACGGGGCGTAGACCAATGTAAAATTTGTTAAGTCTATTGAGTTAAATATAAATGCATCCCCCACAAATCAATTAAAAACAAACCAGTGACAAAGTCAGTTCAGTTTTAGGCTAGCTGGTCAACGAGATTGAAGTGTAACGAATTATGTGGAATTAGCGCCATCTTGTGGTGTGGAGGACTAGGACGTGGCGCGCAACCGCCGATTTTTAATGATCTGCACACCGCCACCTCGTGGTCGGAGTCCACACCCTCACCATCATCCATAACAGCGAACAGTATGGTTAAGTTCTAGAGTTGTCATGTCCTGTTAGATGGAGGGGTAGACGTGAAACAGAGAGCACATATATCCCGTCCCTGAAACTACAATACATTAAAGTTTCTCCTCTCGAGCATTTTTTGCACGTAAAAGCCAACTAAAAGCAATTAACAGTAGGCAGTAAACTGATTTGGGTAGTGCTCTATTTATTCACATATTTCCATTTTTGTAGGTTTTACACATTCCAAATTCACAACATGTTCGATTAATTATAGTTAATGCATCAAATAAAAAAACTTGAAGACTAAATAAATAGCACATTATATTTGTAGATAATAAAAGTGCAACACATCTGTTGTTTTATTTCACTATGTTAAAGGTGGAGTGTTCTAGGCTGTCAATTGCTTTTTCATTGTTGAACTCTGCCTTCACAATGTGAGACTTGGGGCTCCCGGTAGTTTTCAGCCATGCTTGCATTGCCATCACTTTGGACGGTGGGCCCTGGAGTTGGCCCTTCACAGTTCCTGCGCTTGTGTTTTGGACCCAGCCAACCAGTCCGAGCTTTTTACCCTCTGCCTGAAAGGTAAAAAAAGAAACTTGGATTGGATAGCAAATATAGGGGAAGCTCCAGATTCCAAGAAACATGGTTGTAAGTTAAGGGCTACACTGTTTATTGTTCTTCAAAAGAAAAAGATCACTAAATAAATAAATACATGACAGTTAAAGTTCAAACACAAAAGTGAATTCATAAACAAGAACAACTAAGTCAGGAATATCAAGGCTTTCAAAAGAAATTACCCTAGGAAAAGAAATTACCCTAGGACTTTTTGAAGAAGGAAAAGATTTCATCAAACATGTATTCCCCATTTTTATCTAAAAAAATCCTTTCAGACTGACTGTTGAACATCTCCCTTGAAATAATTCAGTCGATTGAGATGGTTCGGTCATGTACAGAGGAGGGATAGTGAATGTATTAGTAGACGAATGCTGGAATTGGAGCTGCCAGGCAGGGGGGTCTAGAGGAAGACCGAAGAAAAGATTTATAGACGTAGTGAGAGAGGATATGAAGTTCATTGGTGTGAGAGAGGAAGATACAGAGAATAGGGTTAGATGGAGAAGGTTGATTCATTGTGGAGAGAAGAAGAGAAGCCTGAAGCCTGAAGAGAGAAGCCAAAAGAGAAGCCAAAAGCCAAAAATAAGCCAAAAGGAGAAGAAGAACCCTGGTGTTCAAGAAATACACCAGTAGCTATCTACCTAAAACTTCAGTAAAAAGGCAAGAGATGACCGCTAAAGTAGCAGAAAATGACAAAGATGTTGTAGTCTTTATCATTCTGAGGGTGCACTTAATGTGTTTGTTGTATATCTGACTTCTAACATTTTCATAACTGCAATGATAGTGTGATACAGACTGTCACAAAGGGCTTCTGATTATCATGAACGCTCTTTTTTTCTATCCAACTCTACTATCCATGATCCATATGTAAACTGTATGGCACAAAGAGACTTGTTCAAAACAGGAAATCAAAAAGAAGGATAAAAGTGTGGCCAACCTCTAAGCCCCAGCAATACGGTTTAGTTTGGAAAGTACATTTTGTCAAAAAGATTGTGAATTTTAGAAACATGTCTTCTTTACATGTGATATATTTATTATATTTTGGGATAGAATACCAAGATCACTGAAAAACCAAACATATTTCAGCATTACATGTTTTTAGTGTAGCCGGCGCAGTGGTTAGCGCTTCCACCTCACAGCATGAAGGATCCTGGCTTGGGCCTTTCTGTGTGGAGTTTCCATGTTCTCCCGTGTCTATGTGGGTTTCCTCCCAGTCCCAAAACACGCAGGAGGTTAATTGGAATCCATAGGAAAAATTGCCCTGAGAGAGTGAACGGTTGGTTGTCTCTGTATGTGGCCCTGCGACCGACTGGCGACCGGTCCAAGGTGTACCCCTCCTGTCGCCCATTGACAGCTAGTATAGGCTCCAGCATCCCTTGTGATCCAACGTGTGGGTTAAGTGGTGGGTGATGGATGGATAGATTTTTTTCAGTGTATTAATTACCTGACAATGTGTATTTCTAAGCACAAATGCTGATACTTAAGGAAAATCCTCCCTGAAACAACAAAATGATTGAAATGAACGAAATGTAATATTTTAATTTCTTACACTTTTTTTTTTAATTTTGCAAACGCTGCTAAGTGTATTCACCGACTTTGATCAATGATCGATCCCTGTGGGTTGTTTCAAGAGGCAGAGAGAAAAAAAAGAATCTCACCTGAGTATATTTCCGAAAAAATACACCTTGCACTTTTCCAAAGATTTCATAATCCACTGAAATTAGACCCCCGTCGGACATTGTGCACCTAGAGGATAATACAGCCAGTCTGTTGGAGTGGAAGTTAGGGATCACAGATGCTACATGCTATGCTTCATGCTAGCCTACTTTCATTCTCTTCATTTGGAAGCAAGCGGGTAAATGGGCTGTTATGGATTATCATGCACTTGCTTACTATATTGTTGCTCGCTGGGTGCTGTTCAGTTCATCCGGCAACGAGTGGTAAGTTGAGGGACAGACATGGGAGTACAACCGACTCTGCTTTTCGATGTCATTAAAGTGGCTCTTCCGGAAGTGACGTTTCACGGCACCAATGGAAACCAATTGTCGCTTGCAATATAACGAATGATAAGCCGATCTTTGAGAACTAATGAATAGCCACCACATTTTATCGGTTACCGATAAATAAATGTAATTCCAAAAAAGCAGCCTTTTGCTGTCTGGAGTAACGTTTCCTTCCTATCAATGATATTTTAATTCATTTTGTGATATTAATAGTGACAGTGTGGTGTGTGAAGGAAGGATTGCGGGGACGAACATATGTTGTGACTTTAGCCCATGAACACCAATAATAAACTGTCAGTCAACTTCCTTGTACCAGAACGCCCCCGTTCTTAACCACGCCCCCAGCCCGGATTCCCGTGGGGTGACAGGCCACGCCCCTTAGTGTCCGCCACCACTGTATCGGTGCAAAAATACTAGATAGTTTTGAGTTTTTACTTTTAATTTAAAAGGTTTTGCTTTCATCACATCTCCTGTCATAATCGTATGTTGCACTTAATTGTATCTGACAAAAGGTCATCAGTTAAAGAATTTCTACATTGTGAAAAAATAAAATCAAACTTATGAGAACAATTTTGAATATTTTTTGAAAATTCCAAAGCATTTTCTGCCATATTGGCATTCCAAATGTTTCCAGGGATCAAAGTTATTTAGATTCTCTACAGAATGTTTGATACTTCCTCCTGCTTACATGTTTCAGTTTTTAATAACGTTTAGGCCATACTTTTATAGCTTACAGATATTTTTCTAAATTGGAAACTTTAACATTGGAAAATAATACAAATTGAGAGTCACTGGAAAAAAATTAAATCTTAAGCATCACTTTCATATGACATCACTGCTCTACATCGGTTCCAATAATGTACTAGAGCCTGCAACAGTATTTACAAGAAGCTTCGAAGGTTTAATTCCACATCTTGGTTTCGTGTTTTAATACTATACCATGTATTTAGATTTTTTAAGTCCTCCCAATACTACCAGAGTTCAAATAAAAAGTATTCAAGAATTTGTACCCCAGTTTCAGAGTCCCTTCAGAATTGCTTAGGTTTTAGTTTTCAGCTTAGAATCAGACCCTCTGCAGCTATTTCCCCTCCCACCAATTTCTTTCTTTTGTAATTTGTAGAACATCAAACTTAATGGTAGTTATTGTGAAACTGGTCACTCAGGTAAAGTAAGAATGACTTTCAGAAGGGCACCAAGGAGATTCTGGTTTGCCATCCAGCGGCCCAGGAGAGGGAAGCAGTACACTGTAAACACTGCATACGGTGGGGATGGCGGGCTGCTGACCTTGACTCGGGACATTGTGGATCCATGGAAGGAATACTTCAAAGGCCTCCTCAATCAGAATCAGAGTTGGGGGACCCTCCTATTTCCGGCGCTGACTTTGCCGAGGTAGTCAAAAAGCTCCTAATTAGTGGGGCCCTCGGGTGGATGGGATCTGATACACCTCTGCAGCATTGATCAGAAGGGCGGGGGCAGTGCCCCTGGATTGGCAAACTGGGGCAGTGATCCCCCTCTTTAAAAAGGGGGATCGGAGGGTGTGTTCCAACTACACACTCCTCAGCCTCCCTGGAAAAGTCTATTCAGGGGTGCTGGAGAGAAAGGTCTGATGGATTGTTGAACCTCGGATCAAGGAGGAGCAGTGTGGTTTCCATCCTGGCTGTGGAACAGTGGACCAACTCTTCACCCTTAGCAGGGTCCTTCAGGGCGCATGGGAGTTTGCCTGACCAGTCTACATGTGTTTTGAAGACCTGAAGGCATTCGACCGTGTCCCACAACGAATCCTGTGGGGGGTTCTCTGGGAGTATGGGGTACCGGACCCTGAAAGGCGAGCTGTTCGGTCCTTGTATGATCGGTGCCAGAGCATGGTCCCCATTGCCAGTTGTAAGTCAGATTCATTTCCGCTCAGGGTTGTCAGCGACTCTGTTCATACTTCTATGGACAGAATTTTTAGGGGCATCCAGGGTGTTGAGAATGATGTGGTTCTGTTGGCTTCATCGGACCAGGATATCCAGCTCTCACTGGAGCGGCTCACAGCCAAAAGTAAAGCGGCAAGGATGAGTATCACCACCTCCAATTCCAAGACCATGGTTCTCTGCCGGCAACAGGTGGAGTGCCCAGTCCTGGTGGGGGAGTAGATCCTGCTCAAGTGGAAAAGGTAAAGTGTCTTGGGATCTTGCTCGCAAGTGAGGGCAGGATGGAACAGATTGACAGGCAGATCAGTGTGGCGCCGGCAGTGATGCAGACTCTGCACCTGTTTGTCTTGGTGACTAAGGAGCTGAGCCAAAAGGAAAAGGCCTCAATTTCCCAGTCGATCTACATTCCTACCCTGACCTATGGTCACAAGCTTTGGGTCCTGACCGAAAGAAGAAGGCTGCAGATCCAAGCAGTCAAGATGAGTTGTCTTCACAGGGTGTCCGGGCTCTCTCCCAGAGATAGGGAGAGGGGTTTGGCCATCCGGGAGGGGCTCAGAGTAGAGTCGCTGCTCCTCCATGTGTAGAAGAGTCAGATGAGGTGGCTCGGGCACCTGGTTTGGATACCCAAGCCATCTTGGTTAGGTGTTCTGGGCATGTCCAACCAGGAGGAGGCTGCAGAGTAGACCCAGGACACACTGCAGGGACTAAGTCTCTCAGCTGGCTAGGAAAATCTTGGAATCCCCCCGGAAGAGCTGGATCAAGGGGCTGAGGAGAGGGAAGGTCTTGCCCTCCCAGCTTCGGCTGCTGTCACTGGGACCTGATCCTGGTTAGGCGGTAGAAAATGGATTTATGGAGATACCTGTATCAGGTTTCACACCCCGTTGGCATCTCAGTCACAGCAGTCTTGACACTGGCCTCGGATCAGCACAACAGTAAAAGGGTATCAGCAAATAAAAAAATCCATCCATTTGCATTTTGCCCAATTGTCTCTTAGCTGCTGGAGTTCATGTGGTTTCAGGTAGTCTTTTTAATGTGGTCTCTAAATTGTCTGGAAATATTCCTTGCTAACTAACAGGACTCTCTCCCAAAGTTCTGAATGCCTCACAAACAGGAATGGAAAAAAATAAACGGTTTCCTGGAGATTGTTGGAAATATTTTATAGAGGCACTAAACCACGTGACAAGATATAACTAATAGATTTATTGACACCACACACCACACACACACACACACACACAAACACACACACACAAACACACACAAACACACACACACACACACACACATAAAAACCACTATACATTAA
>CAAKHD010013778.1:401601-412966 GCA_901007705.1 Fistularia tabacaria | reverse complement strand
GAGAGAATATAAATAATATATTTATTGACATCACACACACACACACACACACACACACACACACACACACACACACACACACACACACACACACACACACACACACACACACACACACATATATATATATAATGAAATCAGGTACAACTTGTCATATTTTTGGTTTTCATAGGTTTGCATTAAAGGCACTGTGTTTTACACTGCATATTACGAAGCAAGAGTTGTGACAGTAAACAGTTTGTAGGAGAACTGAACTGAGAACTGATGAAGGGGTTTATACAGAGAACTGGAGTTGCCAAAAACAATTAACAAAACCAGCACATTAAATAAAATCTTTGGATATTCGCTTTCACAAACAACGAAAATATGACAAATATTTCCGAACAGTCAAGAGACGGATGAAATGACAAGAAAATGTAATAATAAAAATATAGCTTCGCTAGATTTAAAAAAAAGCTTTAAAAATAATGCTTTCAACATTCTAAGAAAACTGTTCAAGTGTTGATGCATACAATTCCCAACAATACCAGACTTATATGTGGCGCGCAAACAGAAAGAGAAATTTAGTCAATAAGGCAGTAAGAAAATGTAACCTACCTGTTGAAAATAAATCAGTAGTTTCCTGTTTCACATATTTTTTGTTCTAAGGAATAGTTAAAAGCATTGAGAAAAGAACATTCACATGAAATAATTTTAATCGCGAACATTTATGAGGCTATACTGTATTTGGCAAAGCTGACATTGATTGATGAAAATATGGAGTAAAATGATACACAAGAAAGTTGGTTTCACATTTAAAACTACTTGATATGGAGAACTAGGCCTGAGTTTCATTTTCTATAAATCTTGACATGCGACACTCAAAGTACGTTAGCAAAGTCCTATTTGACCATTTACTGTTAACAAATACGACGCTTTTATACAACGCACCTGAATCGTGTGTAGAATGGTTGAGTGACCAAAAAGTGCAAACAGACCCAGTTAATGTGTATGAGACATTCTCAATGGGAAAGTGAGAGTGAGAGAAAAATCTGACACGTTTTTCAACTCTATGCAATGTTTAAGTGTATCAGCTAATCTGACTGGTGTTTGAACGGGGGTGTATATATGCCTGGCTTCTAACTGAGACCATCCTTAGTCAAATACCGCACCAAATCAGGCCAGCCAATGTGCTTGGCATCTGACCGGGACCTTGCTTTTGGTTGAAATTTTTACAGTACAACTATTATCTGATGATTTCATACTCTGAAACTTAAACTTTACAAGAAAAGTCACCAAAATTGGAATTGATATACACATTGAAGAATCAGATTGTCTCAGGCAGGTGTCAAAGTCTTATGCCTTATGTTGAATCCAGCCATTTCAGTCAGTCGAAATCAGCCAGATCATTGCATCCAGTGTGTGCATGCATGTGCAAGGTACTGTATTGTACAACAGACATGCAATGTAGCATTCTATTAAACACTACGTGTAATTTGTCACACTGAGAGTGGGTGTGAGCATGTTTTCTATTGCAGCTGAGCACCAGATTCCCATCTCACTAGTTAGATGAATTGACAATGTGCAGAGAACCATCACTTCTGTGGGTTAAGCTCACATGCTGGACCTTGCAGATCTGCCCCCATGGTTTTGGACTCCACTTCCTCTTTCGTCTCCAGACATTAAACTGTGATGGTTTCCGTTACTGTCACTTCCATCTTCCTGCAGAATTGACCGATTTATGGCTGCCCAGAGTCTCCCATTCTCAGTCTTCTGCTCATTAACCTGAAGCAGGCATGAAAAATGTGTCACCCAGGCAGGTCACTACCACACACGGGCATATGTGAGGTTCACGTCTTACCTGTTTCTCAAGTATCTGGATCCTCATTTCTTGCTGAGTGACTATTTCTCTGAGCTGTAAAATATAATTTTATTTTCATTTCATTGCATTCTGTAATGTGTCAAATCTCTTGATTTCCAGCAAAGGGGATTGTAATTGTCAAATTACCATAAATGTGCAGATTTCTTACCTGTACAACCTCACTACTTGCCCTACAGCATGCACCAGATTCTCCTTTTCTGCAGATATCAGATTCTTCCAGTCCATTCACTTTATCAAAGCCCATTCTTTTTGTCTACAAAGAAAAAAAAAATGAAAATAACAGTTGAAAGTGGACACAAAGGATGTTCTGAAAAACCCAGTGTTCACTGGATGAAACAGATGTCAAGGAATTAAGTCAACACCTAAGCACGTTACCGATAGGCCTGTGTTACTGCTGACTGCTACTGCTGCCGCCTTTAGCCCTTTAAGTTCCTCATAAGGCAAGGTGATGCTCTCGGAGAAAGATGAGAGTTGGTCAGGAGAAGATGGCTGGGAATTTTCAGGCATTGGTATAAACTCGGCATCTTCAAGCTCCTGTGGGGTTACAATTAACAAGAATCATATTGCATAGAAAAATGTAGAAATATGAGTGGCCTTAGATGTAATTCATGAGTCTGTCTCAATTCAAACAAAGCTCCTTATGTCTACATGTTTTTTTTGTAACAAACCTTTCGAAGCCAGAGAGGACAAGAACTGTCCCCAGTCTGGTTTGCCACTGACACCATTGGTGTTTCAAGGAGGCATCCGTCATGTTCAATCTCCAGTGTACCACCCAGACCTCTGTCACGGCACTGTGTCTCTGAACCGGGCTCCATGTCAAGATCCACTGTGGATGTAGAGCCCTCCTGTCCCAGACCTGCACATAAACAAGCACAGGCATTGAAAATCACACCCACAAACATCTGAAATATGGACGTCCATCATTAAGTGACAAAATTAGTTAGTACAACAAAAAGTGAGATGAAAAGTAATTACCACTTCCTATTGACAGTCCACTGCTGTTGGAGCGAATAGTCTTGGAGTTCAGCACTTTCTCTGAAAGCAGATGACAAAATGATATAAACATTCTGCTCTGTTCTCGAGTTATTAGTTCATATAAACATCTAGCTGAAATGACTGACCAATTATGATGATAGTGTGCCAACCACGGCAAGAAAGGTCAGGAACATGGTGGAGTGATCCAAAGATTGGCCGAGGCATGGCAGGGCAAACCTCTGAGCCAAATCCTTTGTCGGCAGGCATTCCAAGTCTACCATTTCCTGCATTTCCCCAGGCAAAAATTTGATTGTCTGTAGCAAAAAGATAAAGATAAACATGAATGGTAAATCTGAAAGATATTGATAGCATTATGTCCGCAAATATTTGCACAGGAACACAATATATGTGTAATTTTGTTTTTGAACTACAACCATATTTACACACTACCAGTAAACTTCCAGATACTCGAAGGTAATCGGAGGTTGACGTTATGCAGCTACACAGACAGCCGTGGCCTGTGTCAATATTATTCCATTACAAATTAACCTCATACAAGGTCTGCTATTAAAAGTTCAATCAGGGGTTTCTCTCTAAAATAGCCAACAAGATCCAAAGCAGGCCGCAATGAATATGAAGGAGGCCCTTTCTGGGCTAAAAAGCACACTTCTCAGGCAAAGAGAGAAAACTTTAAGAATGAAATGAAATGAAAATTTGAGCACATTGTTTCATCAAAGTAATGTACCTGTAAACTCAAAAACACAAAAACAACTGACGGATGATGGGAGTCAAGAGAATGGGATGATCATAATATTCTCTCATTGATGGAGAAAAGTCCGTCACAATACCATGTCAAGAACTCTTTAGAGGAGGGAGGTGTATCGTTGTCAAAAGTCCACCACCAAGAGACCTTGACAGATGGTTTAATGGGCATCACTCGAGTCAGATTAGACTTTGTCATAAAGCAAGATGAATGATGACCTAATACGTACTGTCGAAGACAACTCAATTTTGACTCTCGAAAACGTATTTGGTCAAGCCAATCAACTGATCTCGACAACAAAGATCATGTCGTATTTTCTTATTGTCTTTGATTTTGTCTTTAGTAAGACCCCAATCAAATAACTAAGAGCAGTTGAATTAATGGCCCTGCATATTACAATTATGGAGGATACTCCTGTGGATATGTCCATGGAAACCTGTCCACAAGCAGTCAGTCACAGGAAAGGGGTTTTCATTCAAGTATTATAACAATTTTCAAATCTATAAGCATTGTTGGAAGTCCAATTACATTTCAGAACATTAAAATTCAAGACGATGACAAAAAATACCTCTAACTACTAAGTGGCTAATGTAAAACGAAACCCATTGAATTGAAGGTGAACATGAACACTAAACGGCTTCAATTCAAGTCCATTTTGGTGTTGTTGCTGAGTAAGTACTAAAACTCTTTCATCACCAATGATACACAACACAACGGTTTGTTTACCCTCTGTGGCTGCAATGGTAAACCCATCTCCACAAGACACTTTGGTCACTATCTTCCCTCCAAAAGGCCCGACAAGGACTTGAACACCCTGGTGTTTCTTAAAGTCCTTCACGCCCAGTTGTCCGTACTTGTTGCAACCAAAGGTGAGGAGACGCCCACGTTCTGCGAGGCCAGAAGGTGTACAAAATGCAATGTTGATTTACTGCCGAGAAAAAGGACATGAATTGAAATGAAAATGACTTGCTGTTATCCTAGATACCATCAATGGCAGCAGTGTGGTTCTTCCCAGGAGCAATGACTTGGATTTTGAACCATGACAGCTGCTTTACCAAGGTCAGCGTGGTGATGTATGGGATCCCCTGATAACCCTGAGAAGTCAGGCAACACAACTTACTAAAGCACACATTCCATTAACGCTACTTTAGCGCAGTGCATCAAGGGTGATGCAGTACCTCTCCAGGGTGATTTTTGAGACCAGTTATTTCCTGGTTCAGGGCTAGCTTGTTGAATTCATTGTTTCCACATGCCAGCACTTTGCCTGTCTCTGTTAAAAAGAAGGTTCCATCGCTGCTACATGCCACAGAGGAGATAGTGGCACCTTTAGGGATATCGACCTGGAAAAACCATATATTAATGATTACATAGAAACATTTATTACTGGACGTCAGTAAAATAATTTGTGAGTAACAAGAACAACATCTTACTTGCATTGGAGACGAAAAGTCATCCTCACATTCCAGGCCGAGACGCCCTAGAGCATCAGAATAGATTCAGCATACACCACACATAATGTCTATTGTGAAAATAAAGTAGACCGGCCACGGTCGCCACCTTCTGGCTACATAGATAGCAGCAAAAACACAACCTGGCAGGAACCAAATTAGAGTATTATAAAGCAGGGTCACATACAACAACCCTATGTACCGTATTCTCCACAGCCCCAAGAGTAGATGTCCCCATCGTGAGTAAGGACCACCACATGGTTGTCTCCACAAGAAACCTGTCGAACGGGCCGTTCCTCGAAAAATTCCAGAAGCACTGGCTCTAAAATCTCCATGCCCAGTTCAGCCTCCACACCGATGCAGCCGTAATAGTCTGACCCAAACATGTACATCTGGTCCTCGTCTACAAAGAAACCAGCAGGGCTCAGCAGGAACTTTAGCTTCACTTGAAATCATTTATCTTATGTTCCTGTTTTGCCTTTGCACTCACCAGTGACACAGGCAGTGAAGTCAGCACCACACGCCACCTGTCGAATTGCCTTCCCCTGAAGTTTCTCCACCTTCTTTGGCTGCCGATATGATGCCTGGTCACCGTGTCCCAACTGTCCAACCATTTTTGCCCCACCTTGAACATTCTGACCGGACAAGTTTCAATTTGTGAAACACAGGAATGGCGGGATGTGGCCCAGAGTGACGCATTTACGGTATACTCACAGCCCAGGTGTATAGCTCTTTCTCCACTGTCACCACCGCAAAGTGACTCTCTCCTGCACACACATGTTGGGCACCTGTGCCCCCTTTAAAGGAGTCTAGTTTCTGGGGGGTGAATTTGCCTCCACCCCAGAAGTAAATCTCCCTTGAGCGTGTGGTTACGACAGCAACAGGGGTTTCAGTCACTGTGCTTAGCCTGGGAAACAGGCAGCAGTAAATTACCACGGTCCTTTTCAGACTGGCATTGATAAATTGTAAAAAACACTCGTATAAAATAAGTGACGAAGGGCCTGGTTATCAGTCTCTTGCAGTGATAAATGTTAACTTACTTTGGCTTCTTCATTGCTGAATTCAGCAAGGCAACTCGCTCTTCAAGCTCCCTAACAGAGAATATAGCTGTCAAACAATTGTTGGTTTTTCTATTCAAAATAAATGAGTACAAATTATGCTATTTTCACTGTGAGCTAACTTACTGTCGACAACAGGAGATGAAAGGTTGTTCTAAAATCTGCTCAGCTGTAGGCCTCTTTGCTGGATCCTATTGAATATATAAAGTAAATATGATATCTAAGACAGGGATAGGATGCATCACCCATGACATAACACCATAATAGTAAAAAAACAAACTCCCTTCAAATATTTATTTTACTAACCTGATCAAGACATTCATAGACCAGTTTGATCAGTGGAGAGGAATAAACATCTCCGTTCACTTCCATCGTCCAATTGCCCTGGACTATTTTCACACAGAGATTCAGCGGGTTCTGTATGGACACAAAAAGCTTTATTTACTCATGTTAGGGAAAATCTATGACATGTAAAATTAGACAAGTTAACGAGATAGACCTACCGTGGCATCGAATGTTCTTGTGAGTGTTAAAACTTCAAAAAGAACACAGCCCATGGCCCAGATGTCAGACTTGAAGTTGTACTTTGCTCCCTGGCATAACTCAGGTGACATATAGTATGGAGTTCCCACACACTGGAATACCCGAGACAAGAAAGGTGAATGAGTAAAACATGTTTCCTAGACTAAAGTGAGTAAATGGGCATCACTAAGCCATACACATAGTGTAGTGCTCCATTAAGTCTGTAATCATCTCTATATAATACTTGAATTGTCCTTAAAATGTTTATGTCCAAGGTGCTAAGAGAATACTACAACTTACAGTCTCTGCCATTGAAAACTCAGAGCCCAGTTTCTTTGCCAATCCATAGTCGCCCAGCTTGATGAGGTCAGTCTTGGTCAGGAAAATGTTCAGCGTTTTTATGTCTCTGAAAGAGACAGAATTGTGACATTTCTTAATGCATATCTGTAAATGTACAAGAATTATACTTGGCAATGACATATCACCTGTGTAAGATGCCAGCCTTGTGGATGTGGGCCACAGCTGAAGCAATCTGGTACAGGTACCATACCACCACCTGCAGAGAAATGAGATTTGAAGATAAACCAGGGTACAAAAATCTGTGTTGTATGAAATACAAGCAATGATAGGCTCATACCTCCTCGCTGAAAAGAACCCCCTTCTGTTGGTTGATTTTATCATAGAGGTTCCCTCCTGTGGTGATATGAAGCCCCGCTGTCACGAGCGCATGGCATTCAAAGTAATGTCAACTGAATAGCCATGTTTTCTTACCGTTGCAATATTCCAGCTCGATGAGCAGAGTGTTCTTATCCATGAAGTGATTGAAGTAGGCTATGATGTTGTTGTGCTCTAGAATAGAGAGGATACTTATTTCGTTCATGACGTCCCTGCGCTCCCTGTCTGAGAGGGAGTTCAAGTCCACCTCCTTCCATACCACAAGTGAGTTGTCCTGAGGGATTAATAGGGCAGGTCTCAGCAACAGATGACAGCTAATTGATCATAGCTTATGTGCAATTTAAATAGTTTCAATTGTTTTAAAAAAAAAAAGGTAAATTCATTTGGGCATTTTTGTATACTGAAAGGGCAAATCTCAACGTAAATGTAACACTCCAAATATTGCCATGAAATGAGGATCACTATTTTAAATACGTTATACTCATTTAGAAAAATCAATCAGTGGCTGTTCTGACACGTCAGACTCGATGAAAAATTGATGAAAAATTCTACATAAACAGCTGAAACCATGATCGACGCACAAAGTTATTTTTCAGCGCGAAATGCAGTGTACTCCAAAGATAGAGACGAGTTGTGCGATTGACACCAATCTGTTCCTACTCAAAAATTTCTCACCAAGGTATGGAGACAGAGGCGCAGAGGCCAATTCAGCCGGCTAAGAAAGATTGAGAGCCTAGCCAATATTTGGAGCCGTCGGAGGACTTTTCTGGCGGTGAAACATGAATGAATAACGCGTTCGTGGCAAGTTTTACATTACCCGGTTTAAAGAGTGTTTACTTAAGACGTGTCAAGTAGCAGCGTTTGTTTTGTGCTTTGAAAAGTAATAGTCTTGTTATTTCTGTTGTGGTAGAGCGGTAGGGGGACGAAATCCATCTTACCTCCGTTCTCCTGTACAAAGTTGCTTCCCCAAATGCCCCCCTCCCGAGGATCCGGATAGGAATGTAATGCAGCTTCTCTTCGCCATTAAAAGTGCCGGACGAGGATCTTTCACTGACCACCGAGCCGCTGGCCAAATCTGAATTGAGGGAGTCGAAATGTCTCTCATAGTCCGCCAGTGACATTTCTGTGTAGGAACTTGTTAGCCACCAGCGGCACTGATGGAAATAACAAACGCAGGCCTAGCGAAAGCTACTTTTGAAGACCGCCCATCCACCCCCTAAAAAGCAATGTGCCCGCGTAACATGTCATCAGTGTCGATAAACAACACAAGTTTAAGTAAGAATACTCCCTGGTACCTGAAATTCACTTAAAATGTACAACGCTAGGAAAACACAACGTGTGTTTGTGCGAGCAAGTGAGTTGCAGTGGCGTCAAGTTGCACATAACGAATAGACATTCGATCTAATTACAATTTTCAAAGCAAAAGCATTGACGTTATCGTTTTTATACGCTTATTTTACGCTGAAAGTGAAAGGAACGTATATTCGATGGTTCCACTTTGTCAAACTTGACGTTGCTAGCAGTTCGGGCGAAAGTAATCATATCGTCACCTCGGAGTGTCTAAACCCAGAGTTCCCAGTAATGTTCCAGTGTTTACAGTAACTGAAGATTCGCTAAAATGTCGAGAAATTCAAGTGTTGACACTTGTAAAGGTCTGACTTGTCTCAGTAGAAGGACGACAACAGATGTCATCTATGCCTTCCTTTTAATTCCGGAAATGGTCAAATCCTGTACTTACTAGTCCTGGCTGTGGGTGTCCAATAAACATAAGTATTTCCCTGAAGAAAGAAAAAAAGAAAAATAGACAAGATGAATAGATAGATGGGAAATTATCAAATAAATCAATTCATGCATACATGAATAACCTAGCATGAAAAATTGCAGTAAACCTTTATTCAAGTGCACAAGTGTTTACCACCAAGGTGAAAGAAATCCAGAACTTTCAGAGTAAAAGAGACTCTGGAACCGTGCAGGACAATCCTGGACTCCAGTTCATTCACTACAGTCCATTGCATTCATTCACTGTCCCTTTTTAGAGTTAAAATTGGCAAACTCAAAACTCCTGTCCAAAACTGATCATTTGAATATATTTTACAGGGGGTGGGTTGCGGATGATGCCCACATCATTGTCTGAGTAGCTTTGAACAATGCCTCGCAAAAGCAGGGCAGTCTCGGTTGAGGGAAAAATTCAATGTTTTTATAAAATCCCTTATAACATTTTCACCTGACTATTCCTATTACATGACTTTACATAGTAGAGCTTTGATTTGCTGAAGTTATAAAACTTTGACTTGTAACATCCCATGCCACGTTATTGTCCCGCATGTTTAACATTGCACTGTGCATTATATTATGTCTGATCTATCTTTGCATACTGTTATTTTAATTGCACGCCTGCATTGCATTCTTCTTGTTTCTGCAATGCTGTCTTTAAAAACACACTGTACTGCTGCCTCAAAGTGTGCTTTAAAAGCAGGTTTTATCTGCTATAATGGAATACTATAATACTAACCCCAATTCCAATGAAGTTGGGACGTTGTCTAAAACGTAGATAAAAGCAGTATACAATGATTTGCAAATAACTGCAAGAGAAGAGAACCCAGTGGCGTTTCTGGGTGTTGTTGACGTATGGCTTTTGCTTTGCATGGTACAGTTTTAATTTGCATTTGTAGATGCAGCAATGAACTGTATAAACTGACAATGGTTTTCTGAAGCGTTCCTGAGCCCAACTGGCAATATCCTTTAGACAAAGAAGGCGGTTTCTAATGCAGAACCGTCTGAGGGATCGAAGGTCACAGGAATTGGTATTCAGTATTGGTTTTCGGCCTTACCGCTTCTGCACAGAAATTTCTCCAGATTTTCTAAATCTATTGACAATATAATGGACCGTAGTTGATGAAATCCCTAAATTCCTTGCAATTGCATGTTGAGAAATGTTGATCTTAAACTGTTGGACTATTTGCTCGCGTAGTAGTACACAAAGTGGTGACCCTCACCCCATCCTTGCCTGTGAACAACTTTCGGTGATGCTCCTTTTATATCCAATTACGATACTTAACTGTTTCCAATTCACCTGTGGAATACTCCAAACAGGTGTTTTTTTTAGCATTCCTCTATTTCTCCAGTCTTTTGTGCCTCTGTCCCAACTTTTTTGGAATGTGTTGCAGGCAACAAATTCAAAATGAGTGAATATTTGCAAAAAACAATAACTTTTTTATTTTATCAGTTTGAGCATTCAATATATTGTCTTTGGAGTGTATTCAATTGAATATAGGTTGAAAGAGATTTACAAATCCTTGTATTCTGTTTTTATTTACGTTTTATACAACGTCCCAACTTCATTGGAGTTAGAGTTTGTAGATACATAATATGCCTATAAAGACATGACATTATTTTCCTATTAAGGAAGGTTGGTGACCCTGTAGTCATAGATCATGCAAAAAGAAAGAAAACAATCAGATGATACAATGCAATACGTACTCAAAATCGGTTCTGGAATAATTTGTTGTCTTTTTTTTCAAGAATTAAAGTTAATATTAGTTTTCTCCACCAATGAGGCATTACCTTGATGCTTTGATCTGTCTGTTTACTTGTTTGCCTGTATGTTTACATAGAAGATACCATTCTGCATAACCCTCCATGTGACGGACAGCGAGAAATTTCAGGAGTAAAACAGGCAGAAGTTCCGTACCAATATTATATTATTCTTGAGACACATTTCATTTCAAGTTTCATCATGCGTTACTTTGATGAATGCGTTATAGTCCTGCATTTCATTGTTATCTAAATGTAGGGATCAGTTTACCCCGTGTGCGCTGTGCATGAAGTATTGATTTTAGATTTTGTAAAACACACACACACACACACACACACACACACACACACACACACACACACACACACACACACACACACACACACACACACACACACACACACACACACACACACACAAACACAGACACACACAATAAAAGATGACTCAGATATAGAAATGTAGAAAGAGAAGGAAATATATAAATGTGATAAAGTATGTGTCGAGAGAGATGGATGGAGAGGAGAA
>CAAKHD010013778.1:303811-401581 GCA_901007705.1 Fistularia tabacaria | reverse complement strand
TGTTAGTCAAACGCACAGCCACTCACCCACACACACACACACACACACACACACACACACACACACACACACACTCACACGCACACACACACACACACACACACACACACACACACACACACACACACACACACACACACACATACATGGACACAGCACCCTCAGCTTAAATCTGCTAAAGCAAGGGACAACCAGATCAATGAGCAACACTGATACCAGTATAATGGAGGGATCGCAGCCGCAGCAAGAATCTGGGAAAGAAGTGCCTTTTGATAATAATCAATCACAAGATTTCTACACGGACCAGCTGTCACGCTCCCAAGGATTTCGAAAAGGTTCACCTATCATTTAAATTAATTGTTTCTGTTTGTGAACAATGTCCAACTTTTTTGTTGGCCAGAGCTACGTCTATACGTCTCTTAGTCTTTGAAATAGATTGTTGAAATAATCCTTATGATATTATTTTGAACAGCTGATTGCAGATGAAATATATTTTCTGACTTTAAGTCAGAGGAATTTTGTCAATGTCTGTTTACAGCTGACGGATCTGCGATTCCACACCATCGATTGATAATACTCGGCCTGAGTCTTTTAAATGCCGCCCTACTTATAGTTGCTGTCGTTCTTGGGATGTACTGTGAGTATATCAGCTTGCATCTATCTATCTATCTATCTATCTATCTATCTATCTATCTATCTATCTATCTATCTATCTACACACATAAATATAGTGTACACACAGGTGAGCATAACATTTGCACTCTAAAGTTTTGTGTGTAATGACACTGAAAAAAATGATGTTTCCCCATTTTTTTCAGTATTTTTTTTGTAAATGAATTACTTAATTACTGCTTTGCACATTATGTCAGAGTAGAGAAGTATTTAAATCTCTAATATGTTAACAATCTAGATAATCATCTAGATACTATCAAGATGGATACTTTTAGCAACCAAACAAGTCAGGATTTAATTTGGTACTTTTGCAGTGTGATGTAGTATTATATGAGTAAAAACTACTTTATAATCAATGCATTATTTTTGTTTTCAAACAAATCAGTATAGTGGAAATAAATATGCTATTTAATGTGAGACAAACTGATGTCCCCATCTTGACTTTGTGTTTGTGACTTAGGTGCCAAAGCTGATGAAGATTCTGTTTTGATCCCTCATTCTGCTGCTCCTCTGCTCATTATGGAGCGTAACCATCTTCGCAACCGCAGTGATATCATCAAAGCAAAACAGGATGCAGAGGCAAAATTAGTTAAAGAGCGGGCAAACCATGAACAGCTAAAGCTTCAGCTGAAGCAACAGAGAATCTTCATTGACACACTTCAGACAGAGATTGGCAACCTCATGCAAGAGAAAGCTAATTTGAAGTCTAATAAATCCAGATTAGGTAAGAACAATCTTAAATTGTCATTCCGTAATGGTTGCAGGGATCAGAATTTCATGATTCAGATGTTTGTGCTGAAACTTGCGATAGAATAGTGAATACCGCAAAAAACCTGATGCTTCATCTCTTCTTGTCTCTCGATGCCACAGAGGAAAGCTGTGGCAAGTGTCCATTAGGCTGGTACTACCTTAAAAGGTCCTGCTATTATATTTCTCGTTTTGAGAGCGCCAACAAAAAAAACTGGCCAGACAGCAGAGCAGATTGTATAAGGAAAGGTGGAGACCTGCTGGTGATCGATAACTTGGAGGAACAGGTGAGGAAAGAGGTTTACAATTTAGAATAGTTGTAGCTTGATGGGCATTGCTGGTTTCCTACCTCTGCAACAGATTTACGGTCCTCTAAAGATATGTTTTTTTATTGTTCTGTATTTCTGGAGAATGATATAGAATAATGACCAATATAATTATTCATCAATTCATTCGAAATTGTGGAGAGTAAATAATGAAGAAAAGAAAACCTGTACAACCAACCCAGATCTTGCTGCCAACACCATGAGAGACATTACTCAGTTGACAAACTCTTTATTTGTGTCCTTACAGCAAATTATAAGTAACATTTATCCCAAAATAAGTACATATGGTTACTGGTGGGAGAATGGACACTGGATAGGCCTCACTGACATGGTGAATGAAGGAACGTGGGTCTGGGTAAACAACATGACTGAGGTGGAAACAATGTAGGCATCTTGCTAAATGTTTATTCACTCTTATTTATAATTCCTTTTGCTGTAAGTTCTTGTTTGATTTATTTCACTTACTTTTACTTATTTAAGGTACTGGAGGAATGATCAGCCAAGCCGGAATGGTGTCCAGAGTGGGAACTGCGCTGCTTATTATTACACTCTTAACAGCATGAAAAACTGGTACAATGGAAACTGCCGAGACCACCGATTTAACTGGATTTGTGAGATGCAGCCAGATGTGAAATCTGCTGAGGAGGAATAACTGGAATTCAATATGGGTGTTTGTTCTGCCCAAGTAATCTCTTATTGAAATAAAGCCATAGACATGTTAAAAGGTTTTTTTTGTGTGTTGTTGGGTCTAGGAATAGAATCAGTTTGCTAACAAGAATAATTAGTGAGCAAGAAAAACAGGCCTCCGACCTCAAGCTGTACCAGAATTGCAGCACTGGCACAGTGGGTTCATACAGAAGGGCCTAGACAAAGGTTAAACCCCCTGAGCGTAGGCACATCTCTGAAGACACCGACTTTATCCAATGGCACCCCTTGAGACTGCCTTCAGCTTCAACAACACAGGAGGCTTTTGCAGTTATCTTTGTTAGCCTTCTATTAGGCAGAAATACACACAAGTTTCAGTGCAGACTCTCAGAGTGTCTGCATGGGTGTCTTGGGGGGGGTGAGTCCTATGTACAGCAAACACAGGCTGTGGCTGAACATCATCAGACGCAGGTTTTTGACTAGGAGGAAAGGTAGAGTAAGAGAAAAACATCACTGCTTTTTCCTGGTTAAAGCTCAGTCCATGATTGATTTTATTTCAGGCCAATTCTTTGAACAGTGTCACATGCCGTTTCAGTTGCTTCTCAACTCAACCTCTCTGATCTAATACAGAGCTTCTCCACTCACTCTGCTGAAAGCAGAGAAAGCAGAATATTTGTACAGCTGAGAATTTCCTTTTCTTCTTCTAAACAGGGCATTAGAGCAGGTACATAATCCGAAACATTAGGTTTGTCCGAACACACATATGAATAAGATATGGAAGAGTTAATGATTTCTGCAGTGTGAAATTTCAAAAAGGGACATGATTTTCCTTGGTTGACTCTATACTTTATTTATGCAGATTCCTGTTACTCATTTTTTTGGCTGTGAATGATTATAATGTGGAGACAATTTGTATGATTAAATATTGTCTGAGATTGCAATCAGAAGGAATTCGGATACAATACTGCTTTTCAAAATCACTGCAACCCAGTCAATATTTAACAAATCAAAAGAGTTTACTGTTTGCGGTGTTACACAATTATCTCCACACGAGAGCAATGACCTCTCAGCTGGTGTCTGCATGACAATTCTGTCAGATCACTCTCAATTCAACAGTCAAAATGGAGGACCGGGGAAATTCAAGTACCACCTTTGATGGTATATATAACAAACTGACATGTCAAGAGGACGCTACTGGTGATGAACACCCTCTCTACTCAAACCAGGACAAACATCAAGGTATGTAACATGACAAAATCAAATCAAATTACCATTGCCAAACATGATTGAATATCACAACCCCCATTTTCTCTCTAAAATCTTTGACAGAAATCTTGCTAATCATGATATAGCAATAAAATAATTAACACTCGACATTTTCTATGTTCTGGGTAAGAATGCAAGGGTCCAGACAGCAATTCAAGCTTCAAGAGATGATGTTAACATGTGGTTGTTTCAAATACTGGCTTGCTTGGTTTTTGTAGACAGTCATACCGCTTAAAGCTTCTTGTTCTGCAATCAGGCCTCCCCCTGTCTTTTTAGTGTCCATGTCTCTGGTGAGACCAGAAGCCATCTGGCATCATTACAGGCTGCTTGTTATCTGTCTGGCAGCACTCGCTGCTGTTCTACTTGCAGTTGATATTGGCCTTGGAGTCTATTGTAAGTCTCTATATATCTTATGATACTAAACATGACTTTTGGCAGAAATATTGCGGTTTTAGATGGATATTTGTAGTACGTGCCACATCATATCAACCATGGTATTATACATTGTCAACATTTGAAGAAATTTTTATAATATCACTCGATAAATTTGCCTTTGTTTGAAGCTTGAACAGGAGTAAGACTCCTGCTTAACTTGGCATGTGGGTTTTTGACCTGAGAAATGAACGTTTTTAGTTTAAATTTTTTAGCATGCACTTGTATTGTATTTAGTATTTGATGATTATGAGACGGAGAGTTGCATTTTAGATCAAGGTTTGTGTTTGAAAAGCTTCCAAAACTGTAAGCAGATACAACTTGAACCCAAAATATGTTTGTAGACCTTGTTATTTCAGTGGTTAGATTGCTATTTTAAAGTCAACCTAAAGAGTTAGGTTACAAAAATACAACAGGTTACAATTTAATTTGCTGTAGAGTTGCTATTATTAATATTATGCCCTCCAGACAAAAATTACATTTTCTTCATGATCTCACCTTTGACCTTGTTAAATGTTGTTATAGATTTGAGTCTGGAATTGTGCAGCAAAGTGTAGTGAGTATCTTGACATGTTTGAGTATTTTATTGTCACATTAAAAGTATTTTCCTCAAACATTATTAAAGACCAAATTAACTTGTGTCTATCAATATCAAAAAGGTCCAGTTAAGAGTTGTTTGTTTTCTTACAGCACATTATGTTAACAATATGTTTTATTAGTAAATTAGCATTGTTTAATTAGTTTGCACTTAGTTCTCCACTGCACTATATTTAAAGTGTAATCTCTTCAAAAACATCTTGGGCAATAACAAATATCCATCCTTGGCAGACAGCAGCCTTAGTAAAGGCCCACGCACAGTGACTGACCTTAGCCGTGAAGTCCTCCGTCTGCAGGTCATCTATAACACAGCGGTCAAAAGGAGAGAGGAAGCCAAGAAGCTGCTGGCAAAAGAGATGAATCTTCTGCAACTCACCAAGTGGGAAATCGATCACCACAGTAGAAGAGCAAGGGACTACAAAAATCAAGCAGACAGTGTGCAAAGTGAAATGGCTGTGTTGAAATCCACCATTACCATGATAAGTGAGATCTTTTCTTATTGATTTTATACATATCAATACATTTAATCAATTTCTCCTGTTACAATCCTTACAACAACACTATCATAATGACATTTTCTTTGGCAACAGAGGATGGCTGCAGACACTGTCCACCATCATGGGCCTACAAGCACTTGTGTTACAACACATTTTTGTCTGACCCCAACGTGCGTGGGTCATGGAATGATGCCCGGCAATTCTGTAAAAAGCTAGGCGCTGACCTGGCAGTCATAGACAGCAAACAGAAGCAAGTAAGATTGAAAAAAAATCTTTGTGCAAAAATTTTGCGACTCCACCATTGCATCTCCTTGATATCTTATGTGTTCTTTCTGTACATTAATTGTAAATGAATTTAATAAACATGTATGTTTGTTACTTGTATTATTGCCAGTTGGATCTAATGCCACTGATAAGTCATTATCAAGACAATATAAGAACTATGAGTGACTTCTGGATTGGACTGACATATGTCGAAGAGGAAAGGGTGTGGAGGTGGCTGGATGGAACACATCTCGTTGAAGGGTAATAATTACCACAAAAGCAAATTCTTCATAAATATCTTAGACTATATTTACAAGAAAAAATTAAGAATTTCTTATCACATGCATTCCAACAAAATTTTTGCAACGCTTTGTAAAAAACAAACAAAAGGCTATGCCTCTCTGACACTGAGTTTATCTGAAAACAGAAAATGATGCATCTATTGCATTAAATTTATTGATATTATTACATGTATTTTTTTTTATAAATAATAAGAATAATTTATTGATATTAACCCTGTCCAAAAAGGTGTGACGAGGCCCTCAGAGGGTCTGGAATAATTAGAACACTTCGCTGATTAAGAGCTGACCTGCTCTTAGTTGCCAGTGTCATAACTGGATCTACAGAGGCTTCCAGAAGACTCAACCAGTCACAAGCATGGATGGGTGTTTTGTGAAAACTGAGGGGGCCAATAGTTTTAACAGTTTCCAAAAAACACTATTCTTTGTATATTTGAGTGGAATGTAGGAGTTTCACTGCACAGCTCATAATACCCATCAATTCTGACAAGAGATAAAGATGAAAACAAACATTGAATTGCGTTTCATCCCTCAGGAAGGACTGAATTAAAACCAAACTTGATTCCCTAGCAGATGTCATTACAAGGATTTTGAGAGACTTCAATAGCCAGTGACAATAAACAGTGCATTACTCACTCCTATTGACCTATGGAGTGTGGCTAAAAGATAAGGGTCCGGTTTACTATGTCAAAACCAATTAAGGTTGAAAGACATTTGCATTAATGTCTGTTTGTCTTTATTTATATTTCACAGTGTTTCCTTTTTTGGAGTTTGGGTTGTTGTTATAATAAGTTTGGTAAATTAATCTCTTTCAATTGATTACGCCATGACTTTGTAATGCTGCCGGTTTATACTTATCAGTGGCTAAAATATAGAAGAAAAAAACAGTTTTACAAATATTATGTCTCAGTTATGGTATCTGTCATTGATTTCAGGTTCTGGATGGAAGGAAATCCTGGTGATATCAATGATGGGCACTGTGTAGCCATGTATCCCAGATTGAACCCCTTTAAGAACTGGAAGGTTGTTCCCTGTAGTTATTCCCTAAAATGGATTTGTGAAATGAGACCATTTTGATTAATTGCTATTTGTTTATTCATGTCAGTTTCACATGGAGGTTCGAAGGAGGAAAAAACACGACTCTTTTTAACGTCTTCCTTGTTGTTTTTATTTGCTAAGCTCATATTGGTAGAGACAACAAAACAATGAGGAGAGATCAATACAAACATTAAATCAGATATGTCAAATAACCTATAAAAGTATTTTTTTCATCAATATAAATTCAATCTTTTATATGTGCATACAGATTACGTCCATGCATTTGTGTACTGTCACCAGTTTAACAGATGACTTTCAGACAATGGGGTTTTATCAAATTAATATGATCTTTGGTGGAACACTTCAGGCAGACCAGCATCCACAGCATCAAATAGCATGGGGTCAAGGGCCTGAAGCCAAAAAAACCCAAAAGTAAAAACTGAATATTTCAGAATGGATTACTTGTAAGATAATTTCCAGTAAGATACGAGGTATCTGTTTAATTAGTTTAGTAATAAGTAAAAACTATCCAATAACAATTCAGTTTGATAACTTTCATTCATAAATAATCAATACAGGTGAAAACTATTTCAAATATACAAAATAATTGCCTTACCAGGGGATTACTTGTTTTCTGAAATTACCTTTTAGGATGATGAACTTCTATTTTGATGAAAAGGCCCTTACTGTATGTTGATGGATACAATGAGCTTAGTCTGAAGTTCAGAGGGCAGTGAATGATAACACAGTACCAGGTGCATGGTTCCAGGAACTTCTCCTGCATCTGGGTACATTGATATAATGATAACAGAAAAAGGAGCAGTTCCACATCACACACATTTATGCACAGGTTTACCATTGTAGACAGATTACACAAACAGCAAAAAATCCTTGCAAAGCTACTACAACTTTTTCTATTCATTACAAACATCACACAGTTTTCTGCTCAATCCAGAATGATGAGATGCCCATGTTTAGCTGTCTTGCTGTCACAGACTGCACACAATTATTCTTAGCGAGCAATTTCCTTTATCGCTGTGTTTGGATTATTATGTGGAGCCCAAGGAAATGAATGCAAAGTGAAAGCAGAAAACAAAATCGTGGACGGATTGTTATATGATTGAAGGCATGTTTTTTTTTTTCTTGCCCTTTGCTCTTACAAGACTTTCTTACTTGTGCCATGTACATGTTTACCATAGAACCGCCTTGACCTTGTCTGAAACATAGAATAAAATGAGCTGTGTGCCTGATTAGACTGTGGCATGAATTTGCCTTATCGCACTGCATTTTGAGTTAGACAGGCCAAAGAGGAAGCAGGGAAGTAAAGGTACAATAGCTATTTTGCTAATGGGGCAATGAATGAGAAGAACTGCTTCAACTAGAAACTACCAATTTCATCTTTCAAGTTCTTTCATAATTGAATAAATAGTGTAAAATGTCCCCTTACCTTTCCTGTTATATTACTCTTGCTGCTTTTTTGCTAAATGGCTTCTATTTGACAAACACACTACCCTCCAAGTATATCAATAACCACCTCAAAGCCTGCACGGCTCGACTGAAGAGAGATCTACTCTTTGCAATCTTCATCCTTTTACACTTGCTGTTGTCTCAATTGGCCTGAGTTTTACAGTTCTGCAAAGTGCTGGCGAAGTTGCTTGAGGAGTTGCTGAGTGTCAACGTGTTCAGGAAAGGCATCCTCAGACTTCTGAGCTGCTGTGTAGCTGCTCTGAAGGTCTCCGATCTGGAAACAAATGAATTAATAATTGTACAATAGATTTCTCACTTCGCCCCAAAACTTTTAAAATCATGTCAGGGTGAAATGGCTAGCTGTAAATTACCTTTTCAGAGAGAATGGACAGATTGAAGTGTGGCTCATACATGTGAGGAGACAATGATGCGGCTGTCTGCAGAAAGGCTTTGGACTGAAACAGAAATTGGAAGATAAACAACAGTGACTTTATGAATATCTGTTAAGCAGCCTCTCATCTCGATTTTAACCCAACTTTATTTGCTTTTTTACATACCTAGCCATTGCCAATTCTACCTCACATTTACAGTTAATTCTTCGAATTGTGTAGATTGTAGGCAAAGTCACTATCTGCATTTGAAGAGAAGATGGGAGCCAGTCTCCAATGAGACATCACTCAAACATTTTTTTTTCCCACTGGATACTCAAGTTTACCTACAACACAACTGCATTTTTCGGGATCGACTGAGGACTGCACATTAGCAGCTGTTATGGTTCGATGCTTGGTCACAACAACTTACTTTGATAAAAAACTGGACAATTTAGTCTGCTTTTATATCCCAAAATATAACCTGGTTTACTTAGTTTAGGGCTAGTTTGGTGATGTCTTAGGTCACTTTGCCTTTTTTTGGGTCCCACCATACTGACACTTAAGGGATGACTGGCACCTTACTGCTTGACTAAAGAACTAGCAGCCAATTTGGTGCTGCTTCCCCATCTCTAAGATCTCATAAGGTTTTGTCTGTGTTACTGAGATGCTTCCAGTTTACAGTTGGATATAATAAGGGACTCATCGCTTGCTGCATTCATGGTGTAAAGGTTTATTATCTCATATTTTGTCAGTGATTGTAGCTAAATTTTTAAACAATCAAACACCTGACTGTGACTGAGAACTATCCTTTGGCATTAAAGTAAAGAAATATATATAACTGTCCTTCGGTAAAAGGAAACACAGTGAAACAGCCATTTCAGTGAATCATTAAAACATAATGTTAGTTTTTACCTGTTCAATACGACCTTTACGCAGCTCAAGAACAGCAAGGTTATTGTATGCTTCAGCATGGTCATTATTAAAAGCCAAAGCCAGTTTAAAAGACTGGTATGCCAACACCACATCTCCTATACCCTGTAAAATAGAGCATGATTTTTTATTTATTTTTTTATCAGCAAGAACATGACTTTGGCAAGGAGTCTGTAATTAATTAACTGAAATTGAAAGCTGAAAATAGGATACAAATATTTGCAGGACAATAAACTCACCACAGCAACATGCCCTATGTTGTACCAGACATCAGCCTGCTCTTCATCACTAGCCACCAGGGCCAAAGCCCTCTCAAAGGAGGACAGAGTCATGTCATACTGCTGTGCATAGAAGCAACACAGACCCAGGTTGCTGTACAGCTGACAGTTATACACTCCCATCTGGAGAAGCCGCCTAGAAAAGGAAAAAGCACAGTGAATTTATGTAAAATGGAATTACATTTAGTGTAAAAAGTGGCTCGCTGACTGACCTGTAGAAGCGCAGGGCAATCTCTGGCTGATCAGTGTAGAAGTGATTGCTGCCAATACAAGCTATTGCCTCCACATGAGTATTGTCCTGCTTCAGAACATCTTTGTAGTACTCCGTGGCTGATGGGATATTGTTCATCTCCTTTGGTAAAGACCGAATGAACAGGTAATGATGCCCCCGATTTTATTTAACAAACTTAGCTCAATATCATTGGCCATATAGAGATATTATACCTCGTGAATGCGAGCAATGCCTGTTAGAAGGGTGACCTCACCAGGAAAGTGGTCTAGGCCTTGTTTAAAGAGGTTGAGTGCTGTTATCGGTTGATCAAGGCGTTGATAAAGCTGAAGGAAACATTTTCCATTGAATTGAAAAAAACAAATGCATTTATTGATGAACCTTGGAATGAGCATCTGATGTAAAATACTGCTGCGGTTTCTCTCATTACTTTCGCAAGATAAAGGTATGTATCCACCACTTCTTGATGGTTAAGCGCTGATCTGAACTGTTTCTCGGCTTCTCGATATAAACCAAGCCTGTAAAATGTAGGGGTGTTAATATTGGATTTTCAAAAATGCAACATTTGACTTAAAACATATTTTGACTAAATCACCTGTAGTAGCATTTTCCCAGCTGAACTTTCCACCACCAGTCTTTGAACTGAGCATGCTCAGTTGCTTGTGCTGCCAGGTCTAAAGCCTGGAAGAAAAAAAACTTAACTTCAAAAGAAAACAGTACCGCTAAGTTAAACACTAAGTTTTGCTAAAAAGTTTCATTTGTAATGTCATTACATTCAGCACTTACATTTTTCACATCATTTTCATGATGGAAGATGTACTCAAACAATGTCTGAAGAGGGAAATTATGGTAAGTTAGGAAAGATAAAAAGAATAATGAAAATTTTAAAATTCTCAAAAGTTCACAAAATTCAAAATGGTCTCACTCTCACCCTGGACAAACTGGGCTTTTGGGAATACTTGGCCAGATTTATTCTTGACAAGTTTATAAAGGGCCCATCTGGACTAGTTAACATTGAAGCCTGTGGAAACACATAATAACTCTCTTGATATAATCTAATAAATTATAGACTTTGAAAATATTACTCTTATTGTAAAACTCTAAGACTGTATTGAACAAACAGAACATGTACTTGAAGCCTGTCATGTTCACTCACTGTTCCAAGACGGATAAATCGCCCAGAAGCACTTGTGACAGGTCGAGCAGTGCTGGCAGTACGTGGAGTTTGGATGGCCTGCTCCATCGTCCCAGGACGCCCTGACTGTGTGCTCGGTCTCACAAATCCAGTGATGGGGCGCCCTGACTGTGTCATCGGCCTAAACAGTTCAGGATAAATATATTAATAACTCAGCAAGACCTTATTCAAGTATTCTCCAGCATATACTACCTGACAGCCTGTGTAGGACCACCACCCTGACTTGTTCCTGGAAGTCTAAGTGAAGTTCCAGGGCCTGGCGTATAATTACATTTGTAAGTTAATCACCCAGGTTTAACCTGTTAAGAAATATTTACTGGCTTAATTTTAAGGTAGGACAAGATATTGGACACCTACGTGCAACCTCTGCAATAGAACTCTCATCAAGCATCATCTCAGCAATTCCCTCCTGGTCAACCTCAACTTCATCAATGTATACCATCTCTGTCAGGGCACGGGTTTTTAAATTCCAAGCAGCCTATAAAATACACAGTGATTACACAATAATATACTGTGATCATATCATATGGAGTTTACCAGATATATAATGAGTGAATATGAGCTATATTCAACTAAGAGAGAAGATGGAATCGAAGGTAGAGAGGAACTGTTTGCCAAGATAGTTACCTCCGATATAAGCAAGGAGGAGCCCTTAAGACAGCATGCAGGAGTGTTAACAGAAAAGGAAGCATGAATAAATAGAGAAAAGAGAAATACTACAGGATGCAGATAAAAAAATGAACGAAAGTGAAGAAAAAACGAATTTTTTGAAGGGGGAAGACAGGAGTTCATTCGATTCTTTTTGCAACTGTAGGAATTCTACGAAAGAGGATTTTTGTTACACTCACTAAACATTGAGTCTGCGCAAACAAGCTAATGGGGTTCGCTAGCTTGCGACAGTACCTGGTCGTAAGGGTTATCCTGTAATATTTTTGAACAAATCTCTGAACACGGTTGAAGTTTTCTCCTGCGAAAATAGCTCCATGCCAAAAACAAAGGGTCCATCGTGACCTCCATGGCTTTAATCGAGAAAGTTGCGATGGAATCGGTTCTCAAGCCGATCAATTGAAGTGGGATTATGGCGGAAGGAAAGCTTCCTCTGTTGCTTAGCAACGACAGATGGGGGCGGTCGTCGCGCTCGTAACTTCCTGTAAGGAAACGAATACAATTCAGTGTAATAAAATTTTAGAAGACAAAATTACAGCTAAGCGAATGCGCATTGCAGAAGTTGTCGGCAGTAGAATCAACATCGTTTCACTCTATATGTGACTCCACTTCACTTTTGATTTTATTTGTGCTCTGAACGTTGACTTGAAGCTTAAATTTAGTTGCATTAATATTAAAATAGGCTGTCGTCAAAAACACAATCCACTTTGATTGCATTATAAAACAATCGGGTGCAAACTATGACAACTATATTTTTGTTATTTGGTAGCTGGAAAATGACATTTCAGGACGTTTTTTTTGCATCAAATACATCATAATATATTTTTGCCATCATTTCATAGACTTTTATTCACATTTTGGTTATCATAGATTCTGAAAAGTAACAGTTGGTGGTGCATCGTGACTATCCAGGAATACGTTCAATGGTCACTTATTTTAAATGCGCCCATGTTAAAAAATGATAGGAACTTATGTGGGAGAAGTTTGGCATATTCCAGGGTGAACATACGATCTACTCAAATTTTGTTCATGCAAACAAAATATAAATATGCTTGGAAGTATAAATACTGTGGCGATTGGTAGACCGTTGTCTTTTGTCAGGTGCGCTCAAATAGCCTGGTCGTTCCTGAAGACCAAAACAAACGGTCCGCTATGACCATATGAGATACATGAGTAAATATACGGTCACTGGGGAAAGTCCAAATATAAAAATCCAACAAAAACGTGGTGGTAGGATTGGTATTACTCCCAGTTTGAAATTGGCCTCTGTTTAGTCGTGACGACGTTGTCTCCTCCTGCTTTTTCCGCGAGTCTGCTTCGCCTGCTCTGATTGGACAACGGACTATTGCGTCACCATCATGGGCGGTGCTTGCTGACTAACAGCACAGCTCCATCTTTGTCGTAGAATTTGACGGGAGCTTTGACCTGTGTCGAGGAGGAGCTCTTGCCCGCGGCAGACGAAGTATGAGCGAATTCACGCTGTGACAACATTAGAGTAGAAAACAGTTTTACAAAAAGACAGCGCAATTTAACCATAGAGCATTACCGCAAACAATCCTCGGAAATGCGTAATTTCGTCGCTCTCCTTGGACTGGACGAAACTGGACGGGACTAATGGGACACGCGGGCTTAAAATAAATCCCTTTTGGTGAATGACACTTTGTTTGGAAGCTTACCTGACAGCGACAGTGACACACTCACGGAAGTGCGGTGATGGCTGACAGAACTGCGCCCAATTGCCACCTGAGACTGGAGTGGGTGTACGGATACCGGGGACATCAGTGCCGCAACAACCTGTACTACACCGCCGCCAAGGAAATAGTCTATTTTGTCGCCGGTGTGGGAGTTGTCTACAACACTCGGGAGCACAAGCAGAAATTTTACCTGGGCCACAATGATGATATAATCAGGTAGTGCCATAACGCATGCACAAGATGTGTCTCCGCACACACAGTGTCGGGCTGAAAACTCAACATGAATTGACACTGTCATTGCAGGTCCTGTGTCACCTTGTGTAGTGTAATGTGATACTTTTCTTTAATTTATAAAGATCAGATCTGATCTGCGGGGAGCTCTCTCCTCAACGGCGGTATCCTATAGGGGTCAGTAGGGGTGGGGGGGTCAACGTCTTGCTCAAGGACACTTCAGCAGGGAAGAAGTGTTCACCAGACCCTCCAAACTGAAGTCTCTGGGTGCATTTCTCATGGAGCTGCCTTCAGATGCATCAGATGGCAATTACTGGGATGTAAAAGAATTTGTTCATGTGGAAAAAGCACATATTCATCATAGTCTGATTAATTATTACCTAAATATTTTATTGGATCTCTGTAGGAACATCAGTCATTTCATCAATTATTCACCTTAAAAACTATCTTCAACTTAATTAATATCACTCATAATCATTTGTTATCATATTCAAAAGCTTTCCAAAGCGCAAGCCTACCTTGCATGTCTCAACTAATTCAAACAATAGAAAAAGAGCACATCTTGGAGGTTGAAGAGATTCTTCCACTGAAAATTTCTCCTTTAATGGCACTCTTGGAGATTGGAGAAAACCTTGAACTGTGTTTTTAGAATGGTTTCACAGTATGACATACAACAATTACAATGACCTGTGTCCGGCGCTCCAGCGCTCATGTTGACGTGTGCGTGGGTTGGCCTGGAGATAACTAGCATCATATACTGTGTTGTTCCTCGGCTGGGCTCCTGCTCCATTATTAATTGAAAAACAGTGAAACAAATGCTCTACTGCTTTGCGAATGAAGTGCTTGAAATCCAGTGATGGAACTATTGAGTGGGTCGAAGGGAATATATCTGTTGCATCTGTGCAAGCAATTTGCAAATTCATTCAAATGTTGAATTTGTAATTCAACTTTAATCATGGTGTCAGGATTGTGCATGGGCAGGTAATAGTCTTCTTTCAAACTTAGCTCTCAGAGCAGTGCTTGTGAAAGTCTTCTGTACAATTTTCATAGTCCAACAAGGAACAATTCTCCACCCAGTCTGACTGTTGTGCTGGTCACATTGCACTAACTCATGTGCAATAGATGCAGCCCACTCTCTCTTTCCCTCATTCGGTCTCTGTGGCTTTCGTTATCCTTCCTGGTCTGTTTTTGTTGGAGGTATAATTTTTGAGCCTCTGACAAATTAGATGTTTTACCTCATGAGATAATTGCTGCCCTTGTAGCGCCCTCGTGGTTTAACTCCCCCTGCAGCCTCTTCAAATTGGTCTCCTGGTCTGCTGTGGATGAGCTAACATGTATGTTTTCACATGAATGAAAGGCGAATAGCGTTCATCACAGAATATTACCAGACCAAACTGTATTTTACTGCTTTTTAGTTTGGCTCTCTGAATGTTAACTAATTTTAGGCTCTGACAAAATGGACTGAAGAGTAGGGCTTGATGATGTAAAAAGAACAGTCATGATATTAAGAGCCCCCCTGTTTTCACCGATGCACATCATGATATCTAAAAGGCATGAAAAATCTCTGGTCACATTCGCAACGCAACTAATTAACTTGGTCTTCCCTTCATCGGGAGTAGCTTAATTCCACCCTTTGAATGTAATTTCATGCACCTTCTCTGGTAGTTTTTGTGTGTTTTTCTGCACATTTTTTGGAACAAAAGGCCCTTTTTGCTAAATCTTACTGACTTTGTGGCTGTGATTCAGGTCTATTACATGAGAACCGCAAAAGTCAGTGTATTAGAAAATGAAAGATAAACCAATAAATGAGATCTTCAACCAGACAATTATCCAGATCTATAAGCATTTAATGTACTTGTGTATTCCAGTTTTTCAGTATTAGTAAAAAGTTTTAACAGACAAAGTTATAAGGTTTATTGATACAGCAATATCGAGGGGCAGTTGTTTTTGGTGTTCAAAGTTGCCCCACTCACATCATTTGACTAACCAGTGTAGGACTGTAGTGGACATTATGTTTTCTCTGCATTTGGGTAGAGGGCTTGTTCCGTTGGTAAATAATACAGAGTCAAGATATGGACAGTAATTTGTTGTAAAATGTGCTTTACTTCTATTTACAAGAAATTAATTTGTATATTTTGAGAATTAATTCTACTAATTCTGTGTCAATTTCAGGTTCACAGAAATGGAGAGAGAGAACAGACTTAAGTAAAACATTTACTCTTTACTATTGTGGTTATCTTTGTCTTACTGGTATAGTGAGCTTTCAGCTTTTACCTCTGTAGCCTGGGAACCAGGAGTGGAATATTTTTAAGTCTCTGATCAAACTTAGAAACCTTAAGCAGTGGATGAGGAATTTATAGGATGTTTTTATTTATTTATTTATATTTTACATTTAGATAATTTTGCCTGCCCTGACAATCTGCTGTTAATTTAATGTTTGTTTTTGTTTAATGTTTACATAGTAGAGACACAGTACTGTCCTGCAACATGAATCTTTTCGTCCTCATGACTCGTCCTTGAAGAGGTCCCGAAATAGGGCATGTTACTAAGAGATGCTCTGACCGGTGATCCGGTAGATCTCCCCTAACATGACACAGTGATCTAGTCCATTTATGTAACTATTACACATGTGAATAAGTTATGTAGGAAGAGCATGGACTTCCTGCAGTGTCCCTGGTCTCACTTACCAGCTCAAATTCACAAGTTCGGTCACTGACCATATCTGCCTCTATTCCTGCCCAATCTCCAACCCTTACGTAATGATCCAAACCCTACGAATCATTTGCGACCATAGCATCTGCCCTCATCTGTTCCAATCTCTTGTGTTGTGTAATTAGCTGAGCTCAAAATTGAGTTATTTTCTTTGTTTCTGTGTTGAGTGTTTCCTTGTGTTTCTTGGCAAATATCTTTGGAATTCAGTTATTCATAAATGAAATGTATGAGTTTCCTACCTGAATTTGAGTCTTACTGCTTCGACTTAGCATAACAGCACCACTGTCTACTCTGATAAACATTTTGCACCTTTAATTAAAAGTTACATTATTTAAATTTAGAATATTTCTACAACATGAAGAACTGTTAAACAATATTGTATCCACTTTATTTATTTTAAGTTAAAGAGTCCCTACATAACTTGTAATACTAGACTGTCCCAAGTCATTTTCATATGTCTGCCTCCTACAATAGTTGTTAATAAAATGGACACTTAATTATATCCATCCATCCATCCATCCATCCATCCATCCATCCATCCATCCATCCATCCATCCATCCATCCATCCATCCATCCATCTATCTATCAATATGTCTGTCTGTCGGTCTGTCGGTTTGTCGGTCCATCCATCCTTCTGTCCATCCTGCTTATATAAACTATTAGCACCCAAGAATGCTGTAGTTTCAACTAAATTTCTATCATTAGTTTTTTTTTTTACAGTAAGGGTTTTACAATTCAGTCCACTTAAGATTCAGTGCGATAGAAAATGAATGGCTTGTGATTTGTGTTATTTAACAAAGGGAGAATTTGTTGTTGTTTTGTGCATGTAAAATGTTGGAAACTCAGTCTTTTTTTCTAAGAGTATTTTCCTATTCATTCTTTTCAGCAAACACCTAAATATGGATGTAAGGCAAATCTTTGGAGGCTAATGTAGTCTTGTGTTAAGAGGCTACATTTTCATTCACCTGATCTATTTCAGTGATCCAAATTGGCATATCTTTTAATCTTGATGTACAGTATTGTTCCACAGTGTATTGTTACTCCCCTAGCAAGCGATCAGAAGAGAATGTTATGGACAAAGGATGAAAGGGCTGACTCGTGTTACAGGAGCTAGTTAAATTTATGATGGAGTTATTGATTATAGATGTTGGTGTAAAAGCCAGCCTTGTTACGGGTAGAACCAAGCGAGACCTTCCAGCATCTCTTTCAAAAATGTAAAAATGAGCTACTAAGAGATGTGCATGCAATGCATATGTTTCATTTGCGTTTCTATTATCTTTTGATGCTGTGAACTATTCAAGGTGATGTTTTGAACTGGATGATGTAATTTGAAGCTCAATAGCAGAGCACGGTCATCTGTGTTTTGTATTGACTACCCCTTAATGTATTTTGAGGTTGCGAGTGGCCTAATTCAAAAGTGAATTCAGTGTGCATACCATGGGCATTGCATAGCATGACCATGACGACTACTAAATACTGTCTCTTCTACATTTAGGGAAGTGTGTGGTATTGTTGGAGACACAGCGGAAAGTTCAGATTCTTACATGCATTTGTCTGTGTTTTAATGAGGATTCAACAATGTCTCTTGGTTTTGTCCAGACCTACAAGTTAATCATTATCACCAGAGATTAGAATATTGTAGTAATAAAATAATAACTGTATAGTTCAGGGATAATAACTGGATGGATGCTGGGGAGCAGTGTTGGTCTATTGAGAGGAGGGCTGACAGTAGATCACTGTCCATCCTGTTAGAGGCAGGTCCACCTTCCCAATCAAGAGGTCAATATAGTTACTGACCACAGTAATATAATTTGTCAATGTTGTCTCAGGGATATAAACCGGAAACCATGACTGATGTCAGTATAAAGCAGTCTTATGAATGTTTTACAAAGATGAAAGCCAAGCAGCAAAACACGCCCAGATAATGTACACGTAACCCTATTACGTGTACACCTAACCCAAACACTTATATTCACCATTTATATTGTTACTTTCAAGCGTTAACTGTGAGCAAAAAAAATAAATCAATTAATCACAGTTATTTGAACATGTTTCTCAAACATCCAATCCAGAAAATATACATGCTACATATACAGTGGTTCCTTGGGGGGTATTTTAGGTCCTGTTTTTTAAATAAATAATCCAAAGATAAGGAATCTTTTTTATCTTGATGTTCTCAAAGGAATTTTTTTTCTTGCATCAGAATTAGTGAACCCTCAGATAAAAGCACACGAAAATAAGTAAGTAAAGAGTTATTATAGTCTGCTTTTTCCAAAAGAAAATTCCACAATGTCATCTTTATAAAAACACCAAGCATAGTTTAAAAACGTCTTTGTCACATCAATGATTTGGAAGAGCGCAACACAGCCACACATAGCACTTACTGTCAATACACCTTTAGTGTTTCAGTTTCAAGCAGCAGGTGCAAAGGCTGGTGTTTAGATGTCTAATGGGTTGTGGACTAAAATAGTAACTTTGCGGAATCCTGGGAAATATCCTGTTTTGTATACAGCTCCAGAAAAGTGCTAAACCTTTCGCTCCTTTTTAATCCAATAAAAGCAAAACCAGACAAAGCCAACTCCTGCAGGAGAACGTGACTTAAAGTGTCATCATTCTTGCACTTAACTGTCTCTGTGAGTAAAACACAGATGGCTTTGTTTTATTCATGTCAAAGAAAGAACAGTGTCTCGATTCGGGCAGTGTTTGTCTGTTGGTACCGCCTCTGTGCCCCTCAATGTGCGAGTCTCACCCACCTGGATACACAGCCGCAGCTCATCACTGGCAATAAATTCTCCTTTATCAAGTAACAGCACCACACTCACTCCTTTGCAAGTCTATTCTTTGCTCTGCAAGACTTCCCAACACTCTCCTGCCTGACTTCCTGGTACAGACCTTGCCAATTGATTTTGCCTGTGTTCTGCTATTATGAACTGCTCACCTGCTGCCAGGGCTTCAGTAAAGTCTTTTAAGTGTTTTCTCTGTTTTACGGAGTTGTGGATGTTGCAGTTGGGTCCCCCCCCCCCCCCACACACACACACACACACGCACACACTTACAAACCGCTTTTGTAAACTGCTTTTTGTGTCCAAATAAGAAACTGTTTTGTTACCTACTTGACCTGGGACTGTTGTCTTGTGCTGTATCTCCATCGTCACCATGATCAACCTCGTGCTTTTAATGCAACTGTTTTATTGCTTCAGTATTGAGCAAGTTTTGCACTACATGTGGCATATGGAAGGCAATTGCATTGAACAGGCGTAGTCTATCAAACAGGAGAATCGGGATGCTGCACTGCAGCCAAAGTCATTTGTTTTGGCAAGTAGCAAACTCCTCTGCTCAAGAAATGTAATTGAAACAGGAATGTTGAAGCTACTGGCTCAGACGGTATTTGTTTCTCCAAGCTGTTCCAGCAATCTGGTGTGGTTTTTGCTAACCAAGTTGGAGGGACATTCAAAATTTTACATTTCTAAGATTAATTTTGTTCCTAGGATCAACTGAAGGTTATAAACTCACTTGCCACTTTATTTGGTACCCCCTGAAAGAGGCTAATGAGTAAATGAATCAAGGCCTGTCATAGGAGCATCGGATTAGATGGAGGCAGGTAATTCGCTGTGGTGATCCCTGAAGCATTCAAAGTGCTTATTGTCATTGAAACAGTATGATAATGTTTCCCTGTACACTGACAATGCAAGATGGTTTAACAAATCAGTCGAGATGGAAAGGAGCAGCCAAAGAAGATAGGGACACGGATTTGGAGCTCTTGGGTAAAAGTAAGTTGTAATGGTAATATCAAGACATTCATTGACATTTTTGATTTTTCAAGGTATGTTTTTTCATTTTACTAGCACCTAGAAATAATCATTCACTCACCTTGACATTTAAGTTTTGTTGTTCAAATCCAATTGTTTTAATATTCTTCTGACTTTGATTTCCACATAACTCTGACAGCTGTCAATAGTGTGGTCCGATGTCCCCAGATGTAAAGTTGTCGCCTGTGATGTAAAATCAGTGTGTTTCAAACATCAACTGTATGAAATGTTGAAATTAGCTCCACAGGGACAAGACTTGGAATCTATTTGAATGTGAAATGTTTAGTAATTGATATGAAGAGGTACTTTTACTTTTACATTTCAATACAATATGATTTGCTTTGTACTTAGACCTTATCAGGTTTTTCTGTTCATGTCTCTCTGCTTCTGTATGTCAGTGTTCAACTGATTTGAATTCTTGTGATTATTTTTAGTAGGGTTGCTCTGGTTATATAGTTTGCAAAAATAAGATGAATTGTGCCAAGTTTGTGAGAGGTTTACTAAAGAGCCTGGGGCTGCTGAGACTAAAGACCGCGAATGACCATTGAAAGAAGACAGATTAAATCACATCAGGCCTGTCTCATCTCACCCACCTAATCAAAGTCAGAGTATGGTTTGACCACATACAGTGTGATCTGAATACTAATGAATTATCAAAGCTTGGACAAACTGCTTGAAACAGGAGACTCGGGTGGAGAAAATATATTATACAGATAAAGCAAAAACACATTTCGGTAAAAAAAGGATGTCTACGATGATTGACTCAGCAAGTTGATGCTGTGTGACTTGTGCTGGATCGCTGGCCAGCTGTCTGAAAATGCACGGGGATTAGAAATTCTTCGGAGCAGTTGGCAAAACACGCTGCCTGATTATAATGGAGGGAGCTCCATTGCAGCATGAAATATATAGGCCAGGACAAGGCAAGAGGAAGTATTGCCCAGTGAATCTGGAACGTGACTGGCGGCTGCTGAAATGATGGGTGGAGCAGAGGGGGAGGAAGTGACAGCTTTATACAGCAGGCTGTTGCTCAGCTGTAGAGCGGGAATGCTTGTAGGTGGTAGAGGGGGAGGGGAATTATGTAACAGTGTTACAAACATATGCCTGGTGATGCGAGGAAACCCCAGATAAAATTAGGAGGGGTGAATGGTCAAGTGAATTTGTCAAAGGATGTTGGGAAATTTAAACAATGAAAAAAGAAAAAAAAAATGCATTCACAGGTTCGAGATGTCTACATTGAAGACTTCTTAAAAAACCTGTAGGCAATCATTACTCTAGGTTGTGAGCATCTGCGCATGAGTGACTTAATTAAAACATGTCACCTCGTCAAGCTGCCCCTCTGCTTCCCAACACAGTCCCATCACAGACTTAATGTGCTCATCTCATGCCAGTGGTTTCTGCTGGAAGGGTGAATCTTCCTCTGCTCTGAGTAAACATGCAAACACTCACAAACTCAATACTACTAATCATATACCCCCCCACCCCCACCCCCGTTATCTCTCTCTCCCTCACCCTTCCCTACTCTGTACAGTTTAGCCCTGCATCCGGAGCGTGTATTGGTCGCCACAGGGCAGGTGGGCAAGGACCCTTACATCTGTGTATGGGACTCCTACACTGTACAGACTGTGTCCATCCTCAAGGACGTGCACACTCATGGCATTGCCTGTTTGGCCTTCGACCTCGAGGGACAGGTAGAGTTGTGACATTGTAATGGAAGTGTTCAATAAAGACTTATGAAACTCATTTTTATTGCTGTACCACAGATCGCAGAAACCGCTAAATATAGAAATATGCTGTACAGGAACAAAACAAACTCTGTTCGGATAGGTTTTGAATGACAATTTTATGGCAACACTCATTTTCTAGTTAGTGATCTTTTTACTACAACCAGTTACATCAAATTAAGAATCTTCATTTCAGTTTTCAAAATACACTTGAGTTTTTTACTGTACTGCGTTGAAAACGAACCCCTGTATTTTAATGAGGTGTTACTTCGTAAGATCTCTATTAAATTAAGTGTACCGAGCTTTATCTGTTTAGCCTATTTGATAAATGTAAGTGAGGTAATGCAAAGTATTTGCAGTATCTCATGTTTATTGTAAGATCTTCTGCCTTTTCCAAATGTTTAGCCACTCATCTTGCATCTTGCTTAATGTTGGAAGATCAATACCTTGTCGAACTCTGGCTTGCTTTAGCTTTGTATTTTTCCCTCTTCCTCCCTCTGGAACTCCTACAACTAGAGCTACACCTCCTGCATTTTACATTAAGAGACAGGGAGATGGCCCCTGCTACTTTCCTCCTCGAGTAAAGCTATGAGGATTTAGATGAAATGTGACAGTGATGCTCCATTGCTTCTCAATGTAGCAGCTCTGTTTACTTTCCACCTCCCCCTTCCATAGATCAGAAAAGGCAGAGCTGTTGTTGGGACAATCCAAAGGAATTCCTGGTACCATAACCCAATCAGTCTATTTCAGCAATATTTAAAATGCACTAATGTTTGTGTTATGGTTTTTCTGTGTATACAAATGATGTAACTCACGACCTTTGCATTTACTTCTTAATTTTCAAGCCAGACGTCTATTTTTCATGTTAAGCTGGAACTAAGGATTACTTTAAAGTCAGATTTTAAATGTCTAAATCGTCAACTTTGCCTCTGAATATTCACTGATCTGGTTTTGCTTATCCAGTAATGAGCTATGGCAGAAGGAAGCTAATAAGATAAGATAAGATAATACTTTATTGATCCCCATAGGGGAAATTAGGATGTTGCAGCAGCAACAATAGAAAAGAAAAAAAAAAAAAAAAAACAGTTAGGAAAGACATATACACACGTATATAAATGCATACATGCCCACACACATATACATACATACTGTATATACATACACAGACCGATACCTACATATAATATATACACACATATATACACAATATACACAACATACACAATATACACATATACATATATACATACACATACAGACATAGATAGCAAACACAAGCAAGAATATTTAGAGTAAGTGAACCAAAGTGACCCGTAGTAGTTATGGGCACCACACGTGTGAGTGGGTGACGGAGTGATGGGGTGGTGGTCGCACAGATACCCCCAGGCAGTCAGGGCTGTGTCCTGTCCAGACTGCTGTTATACAGTCTAATAGGCTCAACCTAGGCATCTTTGTTCCAAGTGTGACAAACTAGCTCTTCTCGGATAAACCCAAGGTGTCACTGTCCCCAATCCTGACCCAACACAAAGGATGTAATTCAAGTAACCACAACAGGAACATGTGATTGCACTAAAGGAAAATGGCGGATCACATAGTTTATCCAAATGGGACTGTCGATTATCTGTGTAAACTTTAATGACAAAGAATTCAATATTTTCCCAAATAGTTAAGCGTCACCATTGACATCACCAGTAGCTGAAAAGTTTCATATATGGAAATCCAAACCATATACTGCTGCGTTTTCTCTTTCAGAGCCTACTTACATATGATTAAAACAGAATTCTCAGGCGTATAACCATAGCTATTCTTTGATTTAACCATGGATTGAAAAGAACGTCTTTATCCAACGCAAGCTGCAGATTGCCAATGAATTTCCATAAGAGCTGTTACTTTTTTTCTTCCACTATTGCTGCCACTTCTAGCTTCTCATTCACTCTAGCTATAGGAGGCTCCCTTAGCAAAGCCCACCACTCACTAGAAGTGCCGGGGGCCACACAACTGTTCTGCTCTGCTCTATAATCATTATTAAGCCTTTCACTGTAGCCTGCCATGCCGCAGCAGAGGTAGCTAAGTCATAATTAGTGCAATAGAGCAGCATCTGCTCAATCTGTGGTGCTTGTGAATATGATTTTTTTTTTCTTTCAATTTACAGTGCTTGGTGTCTGTGGGTTTGGATTCTAAAAACACAATCTGTGTGTGGGACTGGAGAAGAGGGAAGGTTCTGGCAGCTGCTCCAGGCCATACAGACAGGGTAAATACTTTCCTCCTCCATCTTCATCACAAGATCAGAATCGACCACCTCAATTATCCATGTATATTTTGTAGATGGGAGTGCTCTTCCAACGGAGACAAAAGCAAGATCAGTGCAACCACTTATGAGCTTTCCGGGGCTGTTTATGAGATGTGTACAGCTAATGAAAAGGAAATTTAAAAAGGTGAAATACAGCCAATAAGCTGATATTTTGTGTTTTGTTTTGGATTCCCCCCACAGATATTTGACATATCATGGGATTTGTACCAGCCAAGTAAGCTTGTAAGCTGTGGTGTCAAACATATCAAGGTACAGTTGCCTCTTGATCATTTTGCATCCTGAATATTACCCTTGACTTTTGAGATCTGAGGTTATTGCGCCTAATTTGGAAAATATTGGAACGCAAGCCTGATTTGAATAAGCTTAAAGAAATCTCTGGCTCAATGCTGCTTTATCTCCGTGACCCTATCAAAGCCTTAAAATAGAAGTGTGCAAATTCACTTTATTCCAGAGACCATGGATATTAGGCACTTAACATAAGTAGGACAGACAATGACTCACAGATCTCAAATTTGCAGTAATCTGCAGTGCAGAGAGGAATATTTTCTCTTTGTATGGTAGACCATGACTCTGCTTCTCAGCTTCCCTAATTTAGCTTGCTTCTAAAAACCCTCCAATGTAACCAATTGCAGCTGTGCTCATATCCTTTCTGGGATCTAATTGTGCCTCTTTTCCACATTGTGGAGAATGTTTCATAAAACTTCAAAACATGAATGTGAGATGACCTCGCAAATTCTCCTCTCAGGATATGTAGTAGTGCTCCTTCAAGTGTACATAGCCATCAGGACAACAGGAACCCATAGAGGAAGTTATTGCTATTGCAAAGTAAGTGAATAGTGCTCAAAAAGGAAATATGCCAACTTACTATGGCAAAAGCAAAAATTCTAAGCAGGAGTGATAGTGAGTGAGACAACTGCCTCAAGACTGCCAAGAGCAATTTCAGGACTGCAGTCCTAAATACTCACAATGCAAAGATACTGTACAACTGCATAGATGTCAATTAAAATGATTGATTTACCACCGACATTGAAATTATGCAAATCTGGTTTAATTCACTGTGCGTGATCAAGTTTTACTCACTGTGAGTATAACACAATGCAAGATAATGCTGATAAGTGTTATCTCAGTCCAGCTTGACCCTCATTTTATGTTATAAATCTGCCCCAAACCTTTTCTCCAACTGTTATGGCAAATGAATGTTGCCGGTACGGCTTAGTCTACCGCCTCCCGTTGTCCTCACTCGTTTCTGGTTTCCTGAATGCGAGGCGATCCAGCAATTGTCCCAAATAATTCCCCAGCCTTTACTACGCAGACCATGTGACATCTGCTCCCTGGCCCTGTATCCGCTCAGTGATTATAGCACTCAGAGCATCCAGGAGATTTAGTTCTCGTAATCCACTCACTAGCAGGCTGAAGAAACCACAACCTCTGTGGCAATGGCCACAGCTGCTGGCAGAACACTCCTCCGTCTACTGCTCTTTCCTGCAAATAATATAGCTATTTAAAATTCTATCATAAAGAATAGCTCTGGCCTTTCCATTCAATTCTTTCCTTTATACAAACCGCCAAACACCTTACTCGTACAACCTAAATAGTTCTAAATTGTAGTAAGGTTGAAGCTTGAACCAGTACTGTGTTCCTTTGTGAAGCTGGTCTTATGTATAAAAGTTGTTTTTAGAGTACATTCCATCTAGGGATAAACAGGCATGTCTTTTTTTTCTTTTTTTAACATTCTTTTTTGTCAAGACACAAGTGAGCTTGACACTGTGCATGTGCAACTTTGAGAAAAGGAGCTTCTGGTAGCACTGACAGTAGGTTGTTTGATTTTTGACCTCAGTGTTTATGCTATGATATTGCTCAGGGTCACAATTTTCTGGCAGACAAGCTATCAGAGATAGGGGAGCTGCAGATGAGTTTTGGCCTTTTCTTCATGAATGTGTATTGAAGGTTTTCTTTGCGTGATGGTCGAGTGAATCTCATTTGACTAAACTTTGGTTAAGAATAGCTTGCTTTTTTTTAAATCCACTATCCAAATTGTTGTTTGACAAATTTTATGTGTTATTATTTAAGTATTCCATCCATCCATCCATCTTCTGCCACTTACCCTAAGTCGGGTCGCAGTGGCAGCAGCCGGAGCTGGGAGGCCCAGACTTCCCTATCCCCAGCCACATGGTCTGCTCTTCTGGGGGGATCCCGAGGCGTACCCAGGCCAGCCTGGAGACATAGTCTCTCCATCGTGTCCTGGGTCTTCCTCGAGGCCTCTTCCTGGTTGAACATGCCTGGAACACCCCACCTGGGAGGCGATCAGGATGCATCCTGACCAGATGTCCGAACCACCTCATCTGACTCCTCTCTATGCGGAGGAGCAGCGACTCTACTCTGAGTTACTCCGGGATGGCCAAAACTTCTCACCTTAGCGCTAAGGAGGAATCAGGCCACCCTGCGGAGAAAATTCATTTCGGCCGCTTTTATCCATGATCTCGTTCTTTCGGTCTCCACCCACAGCTCGTGACCATAGGTGAGGGAAGGAATGTAGATCGACTGGTGAATTCACCACGACAGACCGGTAAAGAATCTGCATCACTGCAGACACTGCACCGATCCGCCTGTCGATCTCCCACTCCATCCTTCCCTCACTTGTGAGCAAGACCCAGAGATACTTAAACTCCTCCACTTGGGGCAGGACCTCTTCCCCGACCCGTAGTGGGCACTCCACACGTTTCCGGTTGAGGACCATGGTCTCGGAATTGGAGTTGCTGATCCTCATCCTGGCTGCTTCACTTTCGGCTGTGAACCCCTCCAGCGAGAGCTGGAGATCATGGCCTGATGAAGCCAACAGAACCACATCCTCTGCAAAAGGCAGAGACTTGATCCTGTGGCCACCAAACCAGATCTCCACGATGACCTGGCTGTGCTTAGAAATTCTGTCCTTAAAAGTTATTAACAAAATCGGTGACAAAGGGCAGCCCTCGCGGAGTCCAACTCTCAGTGAAAACGGGTCCGACTTACAACCGGCAATGCGGACCAAGCTCCGACACCGATCATACAGGGACTGAACAGCCCGTATAACGGGGTTCAATACCCCCCACAGGATTGCTCTCGGGACATGGTCGAATGCCTTCTCCAGAGCCAGTCATTCTCCATGGTCTCCCTGAGCTCCTCCTGTGCCCAAATTTTTGCCTCGGCAACCACTGAAGCCACATGACGCTTGGCCTGCCGGTAGCTGTCAGCTGCCTCCCGAGTCCCACAGGCAAAAAAGGCCCGCTCGGACTCCTCCTTCAGTTTGACAGCATCCCTCACCGCTGGGGTCCATCAGCGGGTTCGATGGTTGCCGGCCCGACAGGTGCAGACCGTCTTACGGCCGCAACTCCAGGCTGCCTACTTGACAATGGAAGCGCGGAACATGACCCTTTCGGACTCAGTGTCCCCCGCCTCCCTCGGGACGTAGTTGTAGCTTTGCTGGAAGGGGGAGTATAAACGCCTTCTGACAGGGGACTCTGCCAGACATTCCTAACAGACCCTCACATTACATTTGGGTCTGCCAGGTCTGACCGGCATCCTCCCCCACAACAAGAGCCAGTTCACCACTAGGTTGTGATCAATTGACAGCTCCCCTCTCTTCACCTGAGTGTCCAAGACGTCCGGTCGCAAGTCCGACGACATGACCACAAGGTCGATCAAAGAACTGTGGCCTAAGGTGCGTTGGTACCAAGTGCACATATGGACACCTTTATGCCTGAACATGGTGTTTGTTATAGACAATCTGTAATGAGCACAGAAGTCCAATCGAGTTCAGATTGGGGGGGGCGTTCCTCCCAATCACGCCCTTTCAAGTTGTACTATTGTTGCCCACGTGAGCATTGAAGTCTCCCAGTAGAACAAGGGAGTCCCCAGAAAGAGCACTCTCTAACAGCCCCTCTTGGGACCCCAAGAAGGGTGGGTAAACTAAACTGCTGTTGAGTGTATAGCCACAAGCAACAGTCAGAACCTGTCCCCCCACCTGGTTGAACCCCAACGTACAGGCGCTGAGTCGGGAGGCAATCAATATGCCCACCCCTGCTCGGCGCCTCTCATCTGAGGCAACTCCAGAGTAAAAAAGAGTCCAGGTCTCAATAGGCCTGGTTACAGACCCCACACTTTGCGTTGAGGTGAGTCCAACTATATCTAGTCAGAATCTCTCAGCCTTGTGCACAAGCTCGGGCTCCTACCCAACCCGCGGTGACATTCCAATTTTCCAAGAGCCAGCTTCTGCAGCTGTGGGTCAGACTGCCAAGGTCCTCTACCCCGGCCACCCCTCGTTTGGCCTGGCTCTGGAGGGGGGGCTCATGAGAGTCTTCTGAGCCGCGCTTTGTCTGGTCCCTCACCTGGGACCTGTTTACCTTGGGTGACCCTTCCAGGGGCATAAAGCCCCTGACAACATAGCTCCCAGGATCACTGGGACATGCAAATCCCCCCACCCCGGTAAGGTGGCAGCTTAAGGAGGGGATGCTGTTTTAGTATTTACAGGTATTATTTGACTGTATTTCTGTTAGTCTGTATTCCCCTCATTATCTTTTGCATCTGCCCATGGCCTCATCATAAACCCCTCTAGCATTCTGTCTCCTGCCAGTAATTCAGCAGCGAAGGGATTAGCTGTTGCCTGTGTCTCACTGTCTTATCAATTGTGGGCAGCAAGGGCTGTACAGTCACGCTGCATCCTCACTGCAATTGTAACAAGCTTGTCTTCTTGACAAACCATGACACATATACTCACAACGTCCTCACAGTTCACAAACATATTGTACAGACCTTTTAGTAATCACAGACATGCTATGATGGCTACTTAAACTTCTGCTTCGACCCCACACATAAGCTCATGCAAATACTCTGTAAAAGCTTAATCAGGGGCTCAGGATTAGGAGAGTCCTGTCCTACTGAGGTGAGTACAAGCCTCAGATATTTAATGGCAGGCTGTATCCAAGCCTGTGATGCCTGTCTGTGATAATCGATCCCCCCTGTTAACACACAGCAGCCCTAGCAATCTGGAGGTTTGATGTTAGTGAGGATGTAACATGATTTTGGTGCTCCAAAGCTCATTCGTCAATCCTCTCCATAAAAGTCAGCCATTAACTAATAACTGTATACCGCCATTATTCGCCGATTGATTTCTACTGAGCTATTTCAGTTTGGTTCATGGTTGTGTTTTACATTGATATGAAGGCACATTCTTCTTTAGGATAGGATGGGAAATGGACTGTATTTCAGTCTTGTTCCTACTGCTATTGCTCAGTGGTGATAAGTTAGTCTCAGTTTCACATGCCAACACTTTAGTCTCAGCAATCGAGACTCCATGAGCTTTCTCCCTTTGATCTCATCTTCATGCAGACAGAGTGTCTCTCTTTGGCTCTCACCTCTTCAGTTTGATGGATTTAGCCCACAGATAAGGCTGTGCCCCTGCATCCCAATGACCTTGTTCATAAATAATGAGCTGGTGTGCATGCGCACGTGTATCAGTGTCTATGCATGCTGATGAGGTGACTCCAACAGTGACCCCAGCCAGAGCACTCAGTGTCACATTTGTAGGGGGAGGGACTCTGATGGATTCATTCAAAGTAGGCCTGTATGTGTTTTCCCATTCACTTCCGTGTGTTTGCGTGCGGATGAGTTGGGGGAAACTGTAGGACTGCTTTTCACTGTATTGCATCCAAATACATAATTGTCCATTTGTTCTTGCAAGACAGGATTACACAGGATTATTAGCCGCAGTGCACTTTGACTCTGTATGTGTGTTTTTGTTTTCAGTTTTGGAGCCTATGTGGTAATGCTCTTACACCAAAACGTGGTGTGTTTGGCAAAACGGGGGACCTTCAAACTATCCTCTGCCTTGCGTGCGCAAAGGATGAGGTTACGTATTCAGGTGCCTTGAATGGTGACATCTATGTGTGGAAAGGGATCAATCTAATGAGGACCGTGCAAGGGGCTCATGGGGTAAGTATATAAAATATGATGCGTCTCTTTTTTTTTTTGTTATTGCTTTTGCTGCTCAGACATTCCAAAACTAAACCATACACTAAATTATAACTGGGGAAAAAAATCTAAGAAAAAATTGGTCGCTGATGCATGTATACTAGTTTTATGTTTTTGATTATTTGATTCTGCTCAACAGAAAAGGATCAGCCCTCTGCTACGCAGGATTAAATTATGTCTATGGGATCAACAGCTGGCTTTGGGGACTGGAAGATGGGGGAGGGGATAATAATGACAGTACATGTTCATTCCTTGTTTTTGTACCACCAAATGTTCAATTGGTGGTCCTGCATGGTTCCATTCTCTACACTATAGGCACTTACACTGAGCCAAGGGAGGACGAAAGCAGACAATTCCTATAATCAAGAAAATTGTTCATTCTCTTAGTTCTGTCTGATATTTAGAATTGGCAAACTAACTGCAAAAGCCTTGTTAACAAATGCTCTAACTGGAGCAGCACTTAGTATGCTGCAGTTGGTTCTTTTATTGCCCATTGATTGTACAGATCCTGTCTGACAGTCTGTCATTTCCTCCAGTCAGGGATTTTCAGCATGAATGCTTGTGAAGAGGGGTTTGCCACTGGGGGCCGAGATGGTTGTGTTCGGCTATGGGATCTCAATTTTAAACCAATTACTGTCATTGATCTCAGGGAAACAGACCAAGGATATAAAGGTGATGTAGAATTACTTCCTCAATCCCGAATGGTTTTAACATAAAGGCCAATTATGGTTGCCTTAGGCATAGAACAAAATGCCATATTTTCAAAAACCCATGCTTTTTCAGTCATCCTTTGTGCCATTTCTCCTATCTGACTAACACTTACTTTCTTCTTCTCTATTTTCTCCATCTTCTTTATTTGTTAACTTGGACCTTACAGTAGCTAGAGGTGAAAATAGCCGAGGTGGGTAATGTTATTGAGGGCGGAGTTAACAACCATGTCAGTCTGTATGTAGCAGTCCCCATACTGTTCCTGTGTTTCTTTTGTTAGTAAGATCAAGCTGTTGCAGTTTAACGCAATATTAGATGTCATGTTCACATTGTATTATACAGCACGTGCTTCCTCCATCCTTATCTCATTGTTATTCCCGGGTGACCTAGACATATGACTGCCATTCTGTTTTTGTCAAAACCTTGTCAAAAACTCCACCTAGGTGGCTTGCAGACAGCTATTCACACATCCTTTGTTTATCATAACACTTGCCCCTCTTAAAACAAGAATTAGCTAATGTATGTCCCACTTCATGTTTATTTGTAAATATATTACATACATATTATTTTGACTGAGTTTTAGTGTGTTTTATGTTGATAGGGCTGTCTGTGCGCAGTGTGTGCTGGCGGGGTGATCATATCCTGGTGGGCACACAGGACAGTGAAATCTTTGAGGTCGTGGTGCATGACCGCAACAAGCCTTTCCTAATCATGCAAGGTCACTGTGAGGGTGAGCTGTGGGCGCTGGCTGTACACCCCACCAAGCCTCTTGCTATGACAGGAAGTGATGACCGTTCAGTCAGGTGAAACTCCTGTTGCAACCTCAGAGATGATTTGATGAGAAATTGATATTGTGGTCATACAAACATTTTCATCATGTATAGTTTACATGCCATGAATGTTTTTTTTTATGTAGTAGCCAGTAATGTTACAATGAATTCATTTGAATGGTGACTAGGTGCATGTTTGTTAATGATCGAAGACACTTCAATTCCTTTATGTATATGTTATAAAAATCCCCAAACTAAAGCAAATGTGAATATGTAGTCAAAAACAAAATATTAATGAGAACCACAAAAACAATGTTTATGTGGATGAAACTCTTGAAGTGAGTCTCCATGGCTTTGGATGTTTGAATCGATGTCTTTTCATAACATGGCTTCTGCATTTTTTTTTTACTCTTTCCCAATACAGGATATGGAGCCTTATAGATCATGCGCTGATCGCACGCTGTAACATGGAGGAGCCTATCCGCTGTGCAGCTGTGAGCACGGATGGTATTCATTTGGCGCTGGGAATGAAGGATGGTTCATTCACTGTTCTCAGAGTCAGGTGGGAATAGAGGACGGTTAAATGATTCTCATGTGAAGAGCCCCACATCTTCTGAATTGGTCAATTTTAGTTTTTTTTCCAGAGTAAATAATCTTATTCTTTCAGAGATATGACTGAGGTGGTCCACATCAAGGACAGGAAGGAGGCTATCCATGAGCTTAAATACTCCCCTGATGGTGCCTATTTGGCTGTTGGCTCCAATGATAACTCTGTGGACATCTATGGTGTGGTGCAGAGGTACAAGAAAGTGGGCGAGTGCATTGGCTCCAGCAGCTTCATCACACACCTGGACTGGTCCACAGACAGCAAGCATCTTCAGACCAATGATGGCAGTGGCAGAAGACTCTTCTATAGGATGCCAAGTCAGTACAACATAATTCTTGTTGTGTTCTCTACAGCTGTTAAAGGTGTAGGGGCAGGTTTTCTGTAGAATTAGAAAGCTGAAATTGCCGTTATTTCCAAAACATTTTTTTCTGTTGAGCTGCTTTGCGACATAAAACCTTTTTGTCTTTTGTTGAGGTGGCAAGGAGGTGACCAACCGGGAAGAGTTGAAGATGGTACAGTGGGCATCATGGACGTGTGTTTTGGGCCCTGAGGTCAATGGAATATGGCCCAAATATTCAGATATCAATGATATCAACTCTGTGGATGCCAATTTTAACAATCAAGTCTTAGTAACAGCGGATGACTATGGATTAGTAAAACTTTTGCGTTATCCATGTATCAAAAAAGGTACAAAAAGAATGTTCAGAACAATCATTTTCATGCCAATGCCTACTGTATTAAGTGTTTTCATTGGATTGCAGGTGCAAAATTCAAAAAGTATTTAGGTCACTCAGCCCACATAACAAATGCGAGATGGTCTCATGACTACCAGTGGGTCATAACGATTGGTGGGGCTGATCACTCAGTGTTTCAGTGGAAGTTTGTACCTGAGAGAAAATCTAAAGAATTTCTACACATAGCACCACAAGGTAAGAGAACACATTGCCTCAGTCACAATTCACTCCACTTCATAAATTAATTCTTGGATTTACCATGAAGTCTGCGACTTTCACGCAGTAACCCATCCACTTAGGATTATTACCGTCAGTGTCGATTTGGTGAGTAGATGAAGTAAATTAATCTCCTCCTCCTCCACTCTATGTCGCACAACTAATTTCTACAGTCCCCCAAGCATTTATTTTTCATTTTGATGAGGCAACTTGAATTTTAGAGTTTGAATTTTAGACCAACGCAATACTGTTTTGGCTGGGATATTTTTCAAACATGACACCAAAGGGTTTTTCTGTTCTGGACAAATAATTTCAGTCTCTGTCAGCATTTTAACAGGCTTGAAGTTCACAGTAATTTGCCACAACATCTGCGGAGCGAAAAAATGCAAGTTCACTACTCATTCCATTAGCCTTGAGAACTTGATGTGTCAAATGACTGTAAAATAATGTACTGAATTGTTTCTTTCCCATGCAATTTATCAGGTTCATCTTTGTGAACTAGCATTTTTAAAAAATCCTGAAAAGGAACTGCTATAACATTAATTAGAATGAAGACAATGAAGCTTGGAAAGTGGATGTGCACTGTCATTCCTAAGTCATCTTTTTCTAGAGACAGAGAGCAGATGTGCTTTGTGAAATTAAACTTCATTCTTACAGACTTTCCTTTTAATTTTCCTAATGGATCTTTAGAGCTGGCACACAGAGCTGCCAGTGTCAGTTATTGCCTTGACTTGGCATGGCTTCAGTGTGCTGGATCAGCATTAAAAACATTGTTCAAGCAATGTCACTGTAAGGCATGACTTCCTAATAAATGGTAGATGTTACTCTATTATTACACAGTTGGCTCTCACTCTGAGGGAAAGAGGATTCCTTTTTCTTAGCCGTGGATATGTGGTGGGAGATTTGTTCCAGAGGTAAAATAATATTCTACTGTCCAGTTGTGATGTAATCTTGTTTCTATTTGCAGAGACCTTAGCAGAATCTAATAGTGAGGAGTCAGACTCAGATCAATCAGATGTACCTGAGATGGACTCAGAAATTGAACAGGAGACACAGCTCACATATCGACGACAGGTTTGTGGCGCATCAAAGATGTTTTTTTCTCTAACCATCTCTCCCATACCATATCAACATTTATATCTAAACTGGAAAAGTGCAAATGTTTTCCCACAATTCAGGTTTATAAAGAAGATCTACCTCAGCTAAAAGAGCAGCGCAAAGAAAAAAATCGAGTGACGGCAATGAAGAAGAGAGAACGAGCACCTGGCAGCGGTTTGAAACTGCACTTCATTCACGGGTAAGGAAATTGGTAAGAAATAATTTCCAAAATGACTCCCATTTAGAGGCTTGCAATTGTCAATCCTATTATTTCTTTTTCTATCCATGCCTCCACACCATCTGCGTCTTTGTTTTTTCAGCTACAGGGGCTATGACTGCAGAAGTAATCTGTTCTACACCCAGACTGGAGAGATAGTGTTCCATGTCGCTGCCGTTGGGGTCGTGTATAATAGACAGCAGAATACTCAGCGTTTTTACATGGGACACGATGATGACATTCTATGCTTGGCCATCCATCCTCTTAAGGACTTTGTAGCGACAGGCCAGGTTGTAGACAAGATTTTTAACATAAAACTGGTGGTTATAAGCGGAAGGAGATGGATGGATGGATGGATATGTATAAAAATATATTTTTTAAATGCATCTATCCAGGTTGGCCGAGATTCATCCATTCACATATGGGACACAGAAACATTAAAACCAATGTCTGTATTGAAGGGTTTCCACCAGCTTGGAGTATGCACTCTGGACTTTTCAGGTAGTGCCTATTTCTCTTTTTGCAGTTAATTTTGTCAATTAATCGTGGCATAGTCAACAGAACAATTTTGAATCACAAATCATCCTGCTGTGATATCGAAACAATTTCACATGTGAAAATGCTACATTGGTAAGACACTTGATTAAAAACTAACTCTGGAGAAGTATTCTCTGCTGCTTTGAGTCAGCATGGTCTGAGAGCTTTCAGGTAGAGCTTCTCGTAATGGGCCCCAGGCAGAGGCAGGATGCTGTTCTTCATGTCAGTGTTAGTGAAACGTGAAGTGTTGTTAAGAAAGACAAGGAGCTGGCACAGCCTGTGCTGTATCTGATGATGTTTGTTTTCGTTTCCCACCACAGCGGACGGCAAACGACTAGCCTCTGTGGGCCTGGATGACAATCATACCGTTGTGCTGTGGGATTGGAGGAAGGGTGAGAAGCTCTCAGCTATGAGGTGAGCGCAACATTATTAACGTGAATGTAAGTAGGCCCTTTCAGTACTGAGCTGCTGCTGTCTCGAAACAAAACAAATTTTGACAAAGACCCTTGTTAATTCTAAAAATCATTGATACCATTTTAAATGAAATAAGGTGGTCAATGAATAGATTTTAAATTGAAGCCACTTGGCTGTGGAGGGCAGACAGAATGATTAATGGAATGGACAAAAGTAAACAAATTACCTTTTAGATTAAGAGGCTGCTCCACTGTAACACTAAGGCCTGCCAAGATTTGAATGGTTAGAATCAGTCGGCCTCAAGGCTCAAACTATGGATTCATCATGAAAGAGAAGTACTTCCATGAGGCGGTGTTGCTGGGTTTGAGGATTACATGACATTACGTCACTTTATTTGTAGGAGGCAACAATGATGCCATTGCAATCTAAAAAGGTATTAAAAAGTTATCGAAAACAGTAAAAAGCTCAACCCCTAAAAGCAGAGGACCCCGTTTCAATACAAATAAATTGAAACTTAAAGATTTTTTGTTTTTTGTCCAGAGCAACACAATGCACTTAAAGAGCGTCAGAATCTGATTTCTGATTCTGTTGATGTCAATGATCACTGCTATAAGATATAGAGTGGACATACACCAAGCTTACATATATGCTGATAACACTATCAGATCTTTATTATGAATTGGTGCAAAACAGAGGTTTTGTCAAGAATAAAATCTCCAATTTCACAGCAGATAAACTTGAATAACTGGATATCAAATTCACAATATATGTCCTCGCTTTGTTTCACGTCCTGCTTGATGTTCATATCGTGTCCACACTCAATTGAAACTCCCCTTGGCAAGTTGAGAGCAGTTTATGCTGGTTGCTTCCCTGCATCTTTTGTGCCAGACTCTCACTGCAGCTCAGAGATATCTCTGAGCTGTACTAATCTCCTTTGTAGACTCTGGTGGGCAGTGCAGTGAGGAGAGCACAAGGAAATGGGGCCTGACAGTGTTGTGTAGTCAACAGCTCGGCGAAATGTACTGTGTGTGAGAGGGAGAGCCTGAAATGGGTGTATATAGGGAATATGAAGAGGTGGCACAAATGTAGAAACCTTTAAGGGTGCAAGGAAAGGCAAAACAAGCCTGAAAATAACAACGGAGGAAGAAAGGGAGCACTGGAAAAAGCAACATTGAGACAACTTCACCTCTGACAACTCTAAATGTTAATATTTAAGCAGACATGATAGATTCTTAAATGATGAGCAATAAACAAGATGACTCACTTAAATTTAACTGTGTATTGAATGAAGGAAGCTACAAATATTATTCAATGGTTCCAAAGATGTCACATCTTCAATGACACAACTATTGTCTCACCTCATATTGAGAAATTACCTCTTCTTCTTTCGGCTGCTTCCTTCAGGGGTCGCCACAGTTAATGAACCTCGTCCTTCTAATCTTATTCTCTCTATCCTCTTCTTTCACACCAGCTATCTTCATGATCCATGAACCTCCTCTTCAGTGTTCCTGTAGGCCACCTGTCTGTTAGTTCCAATCTCAACATTCTTCTACCAATAAATTCACGATTACCCCTCTGTACATGTCCAGACCATCTCAGTGTGACATTATCAATAAAGTATTATTTTCTTCTTATCTCCAAATTATCTAATATTTGCTGCCCCTTTGATGGACTAATTTCTTATCCTATACATCCTCCTCACTCCCAAAAAGAACCTCAACATCTTCATCTCTTCTACCTCCAATACTTTCTGTCTCCAAACTACACAAGATTCTGGTCCCACCACTGTCTTATACACATTTCATTCTTGCTTGATTATGGATGAAGCTTTTTATCGTACAGTATTCCTGACCGGTTCTCCACCCCTCACCACCTGCTTGAACATGTTTCTTCACCTCTTTTCGACACTCTCTTTATTTCTACGCCCTGTAGCCTCACGGCTTCACTTCGGTTCCTCTCATTCACACACTTATTCTCTCTTGCTGTGGCTATCCTTCACTCCACTCCTTTCCAGGGCATACCTCCACCTCTTGAGATTTTCCTCCACCTGCTCTCTGCTCTCACTACAGATCACAATGTCACCTGCAAACATCTTAGTCCATGGATATTCCTGTCTAACCTAATCAGCCCGTCCATCAACATTGCAAACTAGAAGGGGCACACAACGGGTCTCAGTTGCAGTCCCACATCGACCTTGAAAACCTCTGTCACACAGCTCTCATGCATGTCCTGCACACTCTATCATCATTCTTAAAGCAAATACTGCATCTAGTACTCTTTCTAGGCATGAAATCACACTGCTGTTCACAAATATTCACTTCTGATATAAGTCTAGTTTTGACTACCATTTCCCATAACTGTATTGTTTGGCTCATCACTTTGTTCCTCTATAGTTATCACAATTATGCACAACTCCCTTATTCTTAGAAATTGGCACCATCACACTTCTTCTCCGTTCCTCAGACACCCTCTCACCCATGAAGAACCTGTTGAATAATCTAACCAGAAACTCTACTGCTGCCTTTCCTACACGCTTCCATATCTCCACAGGTACATCATTAGGACCAACTACCTTTTCTCTTCATCCTCTTCAATCCCCTCCATACTTCACCTTTACCTAATCCCTGCTATGTCGTGGTCCACAATAGTCACCTCTTCTACCCTTCGCTCTTTCATTCATTCCTTCATCTCATTCATCAGCTCTTCAAAGTACCCTTTTCATCTTGCCAGATGATCCATCTATTAAGCAAACATTGACTCAATACATGACTCATTTTATCATGCCTCTCTTGGGCTTTATAAACCAGGAAACCAATTGTTCCTCTCTGCTCGTTTCCATCTCCACAGTACAGAAAGGACAGTTTTAGCCATTCTCTTCAGTATTGATTCAGTGCTGTGTGTTGTCTATAGGAATGATTTATCATATTTTGTTCATATCCACACTGCTCATAATGATGCGATCCTTCTTTCTTTTGCCTACAGCCTCAACATTTGTTCTTTTTTTCAAGTTTGTCATCCTGTACATAATAACACATTGAATTCACACTAAATGGATCATAAAATGAAGAGATTTTTGCTTGGTTTTACTCTTGTTTTTTTCAGGGGCAGTAAGGACAAAATATTTGTTGTCAAAATAAATCCCTACCTGCCTGACAAGCTCATCACAGCTGGTGTGAAACATATGAAGTTCTGGCATAAAGCAGGTGAGACATACAGGCTTGTTCTCTTTATCTGACAAGCCAAACTTCTGGTTTGCTCTGAGTTGATTGTTGATTGTTTCTCCTTCAGGCGGTGGGCTAATTGGGCGGAAGGGGAACATGGGGAAGACAGAGACGATGATGTGCGCTGTTTATGGCTGGTCGGAGGAAATGGTGTTCTCTGGCACCTGCACTGGTGACATTTGCATCTGGAGAGACATGTTCCTGATCAAGACTGTCAAAGCCCATGATGGCCCTGTTTTCAGCATGCACGCACTGGAAAAGGTTGGGAACATTTTCTTCTATTATCCAGAGAGAACTGTCTTAGAATTTGAAAGTGTCTGATTTTTATTTCTTCAGCCTTTTTTTTACAAATGTAGAGGCATAGAAAAAAAATGCAAACTGTGTCAGCACATGTACAGGTATATTCAGCAGGAACTTAGAAATAAATACTCAAAATGCATCAGAACAATATGAATACCACCATGCATGATGAACAATATCTTTTTATTATTTTTGAAAACTTGATGGTGCACATGGTGTGATTTGTATTCTAAAAGAATTTTCCATAGGATAAAGCTACTTATTTGCTGTGCTGGTGCCACATTTGGTCCAATCCAGAGATGTAATTGTTGTTTTAAAGAAACTAAAAGTACTGTCACTGTAGGGATTTGTGACTGGAGGGAAGGATGGTATTGTCGCTCTGTGGGATGACACATTCGAAAGATGCCTCAAGACCTACGCTATCAAGAGAGCAGTCCTTGCTCCAGGCTCTAAAGGTAAATGTCATCCTGCTCTACATTTTTGTCTTTGGGGAAAGGATATACTACATAACTATAAATTTTTAATACTGTGCTTTTAGCTTATTTGAAATGCCTCCGCTGTTCTGATTCAACCTGACTTTGTTCTGTAATCCATCAAAATGTAGGATTACTCCTGGAGGACAACCCATCCATACGTGCCATATCCCTGGGCCACGGTCACATCCTGGTGGGAACTAAGAATGGAGAGATCTTAGAAGTGGACAAGAGTGGTCCTATCACTTTGCTGGTTCAGGTGATTGAAATTCACAGATCCAAGAATACAATGCAGGAGGTGTCGTAAGAGCGAAATTCTCAAGGACTTGTGTTGTTTAGTTGTTTCCGTATGAATAATAAATTATTGCAACAAAGGCTGTAGATGTTTAACAGTTTAGTTTTCTATTTGCAGACAATAAAAACTTAATGGAAATATTGAAAATTGTGGGCAAAAAAATAATACTAATAAATAATGCAAAAGGTGAATCATTAATCCTGCACAGAAGTCTCATCCCCTTTGCACTGCCATTGGTGATACAACAGATTACTGCAGATAGAAAAAAAACAACTACATTTGTATGCGCAAATGAGGAGACTGCACAAACCATTAATTGATCCAAGAACCCATGATGAATGAAATATAAGATGGTAAACCATAGCTAAATGCATCCATGTGTTTTCATGACATCATCTGCTTATGTGTACCCACTTCCTCTGCAATGGTTTTCATCAACTGACCCAGGAAATGGTCCTTAATTGCTGCTTTTTCTAATTCACCCAGTAAATGTGGCCATAATGTGCTGCAACAAATATTCAGGTTGTCTGAAAACTCTTGTCTGGAAAAATACATACATACGTGAAATATGATTTCATCTGTCTGTGTGACCCTGTGTATTATTTACAGTATTTCCTATACTGTTTGTAGGCTGCGTCTTTGAATCAAGGAAATTATTACATGAATAAACAAAACACTTTTGATGGCTTCTGGAAGCTGTTGAGTGCAAAGAAAATGTGCTCACAGTTTTGATTTTTAACTGTGATGAAGTAATAATTGCTACTATTACAGAAAATTGTACCTTTAGTGATACACGGTGTGATTTTTCTTACTCGGGGGTGGTCATAGTATCACAAACTATGTCCAGTAGCGCAGAAGTCCCCAACCCCCGATCCCCGGACCGGTACTGGTTCGCGGATAAATTGGCACCGGTCCGCAAAGAAAATTGGTCTTCGTACCAATTATTGTTTCAACTGTAACTTTTTCCGCTTTCGCCTTAACTCTGTCACGCTATTTCATACATCAGCGACCACATGCTAACCCTTGAAAAAAACAAGCCAGAATCAAAAGTCGCTGGAGAGCTTTTTCGGGAGGAAACGAGCAAATGATGAGACAGCAGACGCGATGCAGACATCCAGCAAAAAGAAAGCTACATTTAAAAGAAAATATCAAGATTCCTACAAGTGTCACTGTCTCCCATCACCCCGAGATGGGACCGTCTAGTAGCAGGGAAACAAGCCCAGGGTTCCCGCTGACTGTACATTATGGTGAATTGATAACATAGTGCAAAATTATTGTAATTGCCTAATATAAAGAGTAATCGTTGTACTCAGATTAAATACTGTTAATTGCCAAAAGTTTTTATTATTTGAACCACTGTGCCTCTCACCGGTCAATGGAAATATTTTCATGCATAAATCTGGTCCCTGGTACAAAAAAGGTTGGGGACCGCTGCAATAGAGGACCTCATCTGAGGTATCCATTTGTAGTTAAATGTAAACAATTGTAAAAAAAAAAAAAAACACATGCTTTGGGTAATTTTAGGATGCTTGTATGTTGGTGGGCTAAACTTACAAACCTACGAACAAATCCTTCCACAGAATCACCTTGGAGATGGCTATATTGTGTGTTGCTATGAGTGAATACAAAATGTTAATTTAGTTAAGTGGCCCTGGACTGTCTCCCAGGTTCCACTTTCAGTTGGCAGACTTGGTCTCATTGATCATCCTTTTAAAATATACAAGCACATTCTGATGGTAATAAGTGATGGGATCTGAGTGTAGCAAAGGTTACTCCTGAGGCTGTATTGTGCTGAATAAATAAGTGAAAGTTGTGGTATTATGTATGGCTCTTCACAGGCATAATATAGAGTGCTTTAAAAAGATGGATGGCGCAATTGAGGACAATAATAATGTATTGTTCAAAGTATGTCATTAGTAAATGAGGCCACTAACATGAGTGTGTTGCTGTAATTTGTGTATGTTTTTATTTATAATAAAATTTCCCCTGTGGGGATCAATAAAGTATTATTATCTTATCTCTTATCTTAAGTGTGATAATGTTACTATATTCCATCCTTGAATTTTCTTAAAAACAGTTGTTTTTTTACTGTAAATGCTGTTTTTGTGCACGTTCAGGGTCATATGGAGGGTGAAGTCTGGGGCTTGGCCACTCATCCCCATCTTCCTCTCTGTGCTACCGTCAGCGATGACAAAACTCTACGCATATGGGACCTCTCCCCCAGCCACTGTATGTTGGCTGTACGGAAGCTCCGCAAAGGTGAAGCAATAGCAGATGAGGTCCTTTTCACTTCTCTATTCTGCACTTGCTCTAAACATTTAACAAACACCTTGTTCTCCACAGGTGGCCGCTGCTGCAGCTTTTCCCCTGATGGTAAAGCCTTGGCAGTCGGTCTGAATGACGGCAGCTTCCTCATCGTTAACGCAGACACCCTGGAGGATCTGGTGTCCTTCCACCATCGCAAGGACATAATCTCAGATATCAAATTCTCTCCAGGTCTGTGGTTCTACCCCATATTTTCACCAGTACCAGATATCCTTGTCATGCAGTTTATGCTGTAAATAGGCCTCAAAATCAGCTTGCCCTTCAAAGTATTCAAGTTTTTGTAGGATACTTTGCAGACTTTCTGCGGGTGTACTGATCTCCCCCTCTGTAAATCAGAAGGGACCTTATTTCGGCCCTGACCCAAATTAATGGTTTCTGTAACAGGGCCAGGCAGTCCTCAAGAGAAAAATATGAAACAGTGACACTTAAACTTAATTTACAATTCAATGGATCCTACTTCTCAGCTCAAGAATCATAAATCCCAGAGGGCCCATATCTCAGACAAGATGTCATGACATAAAGTAATATCAGTCTCAGTTACAAAATGGTTGTGATCTGTTTAAAATACTGCTAATCTTGAAGAATCCCTCTCAAATCTCATGCCAGTAACTGCAAAAAAGATTGAAAATGCTTAATGCAGTTTTTAAAAACACTTGATGACATCTTGGAGAGCAGTGTATTCTTTACAGCATTAAATGCCTGTATTTGGGCTGCCCTATGGTATATGCAACATGTTAACCATTGAGATACTAACATGCTGTGCTGCAGTCTGTCTGTTTTAGCATGTATGCATTGCTTTTTACCAAACAAGTCCGAATTTGTGAAAAGGCCTTGTTTCCCTTAGTTTTGCCACTATTCACTAAAGGCGGACTTCCAATCTTAAAATACCATGGCTATTTGTCTGACAGCAGTTTGCCAGCTCTGTTCATGTTGCGGCATAGCCAGTGGATCAGTCACCACCCGATTCACTTCATAAGACCTTCAAATCATATAACTATTTCAAAAACTACCTGCTTAAAATGTAGTTCACAGTTTAAAACCACCACTTTCCTGTTTCTGTGGAGAAAGCTTAATCATCAAGCTTGCATTTTGACCAATGGGTTCCGTCTAATGTTCCCTCTAAGCTGCGTGCTTGCGCAGTCGCACACTGCTCCACCGTTCTCTGCGCTCGGCAAGTCTATGCAGCGCATGAAATAAAATCCAAGCTGAACTGTAAATTAATTTAACACATAAGTGTTATGTCTTCAAACACATAAGTGTTATGTCTTTAAACACACCTGGTTCCACCTATTTTTGCTTGCCACAAGGATCATTATACTGTGATTCAAAACAATACTCAAACATTATATGTCAGTAATACGTGGCTATAGATATCAGTGTAATCCACAAGGTCTCTGGTACCATCTTCTTTTCTAGAGCTTACTATACAGACTCAAGGCTGCCAAAAAAAGTCCTGAAAGCTAATTAGATGTCCATCTTTTTGTATCAATCATCTAATAGCTGCTGACAAATCTCATGTAAGGTGATTACCAAAGTTGTCAAGCTTCATTATCATGTAACTGCTGAAGTATACACTACATTTTACAGGACTCCAGCAAACTTTTGTGGAACTATATATCTCTGTATGGTATAGATTGTTCAGCAGCCAGCTAGAACGGCTTTCTTGTTTTGGTAAGATATGGGAATTTGAGTTTTTCTGTATTTTTGTCATCGCTCAGGTTCCGGCAAGTACCTTGCGGTAGCATCTGGAGACACATTTGTGGACATTTACAATGTAATGAGCAGCAAACGAGTTGGAGTGTGTAAAGGGTGTCTTAACTACATTACACATTTGGACTGGGATAAGCGAGGTAAACACGCCTCTTAAATAAATGTTTATCTAAAAACGCAATCCATTACCACGGCCCACTGGGTTCTTTATTGACAGGAAAACTACTTCAAGTTAACACCGCTGCGAAAGAGCATTTTTACTTCGAGGCCCCTCGCGGCAAAAGGCAGACCATCCCAGCTACAGAGGTAAGAAAAGGCGTAGCAGCAGTTGCTCTGGTGTTGTTGGCCCACATTCTTCCCCGGGGATAAGAGAATTCTCAGGGAAGGGCAATGAAGCATTATCACAGCCCACTTTTCAACTGTACCCATTTCATTGAACCAGTCAAAGTAGGATGATATTTATTGATAACTTTGTAACACAACTGACATTAACTTCTGAAGACACAGTGGAGGGAAGTATGATGAAAATTAGTGTCAGTAATTGCTAGGTCCAGCCAAGCAGAAGCTTGCTGGATCCTCAGGTGTTCTCTAATCCCTCTGTGTCAACCTTCTGATCTGTTCACCTTCCTTTCCTATCACTGTGCGCTTTTTGCTTTGGTCACCACAGCATCATCATTATTGAGATTAAACAGGGGTTAGTTCTTTATTAATTTATCATCAGTCATGGAGTGCCTCAAGGTCTGTTCTCCAATGTTAAATTTAATTCATACTCCAGTAGGCCAATTCATTTGCTGTCTTATCAATTTACTTTATTGGGACATCACTCAACTGAACTGAAATCTCAGTTGTCCATAATGACAGCCTAGAATCTACCATAAGGTGGAATTCCTCACAGTTTTCCATCAGAATTGTTTATTACATTTTTTTTGCTACTCTTGTTGCAACTCTGGTCTTTTCCTAGATAATGTTTACTTGTGAAATTCCAAGGCTTCTAATTTGTGCAAGAATCAAAAGTGTAAATGACTGAACAACAAATTTGAACGATGCAGCTTTTTAAAATTTTCTAAGATCAGACATGTGCTGAGATTTTACATGAATTCAGTGTATTGTCCATCCTTAGGCAAGGATCAGGTGCTCACTTGAAAAATGTGACAAGCTCATCTATTCACATCCTTTAACAATGGCTTTTATTGTGAAACTCGTCTTCCTCACCCACTTTGCTTAGGCGGAAAAGATCGACTGGAGCACGTGGACGTGTGTCCTTGGAATGTCGGTCGAGGGCATCTGGCCTGTGATCAGCGAGGTCACAGAAGTGACCTCTTCCTGCCTAAGCAATGACAGAAAGGTGCTCGCAACAGGAGATGACTTAGGATACATCAAGCTCTTCAGATACCCCATTAGGGTAAGGCATCATTAGTCATTTGGTCACGTGTGGTGTAGAACAGGGGTCCCCAACCCCCGGACCGGTACTGGTCTGTGGAGGATTTGGCACCTGTCCGCAAAGAAAATCTTTCTTTGTACAAAATTATTATTTTTCATCAGACCTTCCGGACCTTATTTTGAAAAACAACTGTTTCCGCCTTCACCTTACTGCTGCACTTAACTCTGTCGCGCCATTTCACACATCAGCTACCACAAGCTAGCTCTAAAAAAAAATGAGCCAGAAACAAAAGTCGCTGGAGAACTTTTTCGGGAGGAAATGAGCAAATGAAGAGACCGCAGAAGTGTTGCATACATCCAGCAAAAAGAAAACTACATTCAAAAGAAAATATCAAGATTCCTACGAGTGTTATTGTCTCCCATCACCCCCAGATGGGACCGTCTAGTAGCAGGGAAAGAAGTCCAGGGTTCCCGCTGACTGTACATCACAGTGAATTGATAATATAGTGCAAAATTATTGCAATTGCCTAATATAAAGAGTAATCGTTGAATTCAGATTAAATACTGTGAACTGCCAAAAGTTTTTATTATTTGAACCACTGTGCCTATAACTGGTCTGTGGAAATATTTTCATGCATTAATCTGGTCCCTGGTACAAAAAAGGTTGGGGACCGCTCGTGTAGAAGACAGAGGTGAACACCAGCAATTTTGTATGGCTAGAGACAGTGGCATTGATTTTCCAGTGGCATTGATGGTTTGGACATAGAGGAGGGATTTTGAATATTTGGGGAGAAGGATGCTGAGGTTGGAACTACCACGCAGGTGGCCAAGAGAAAGACCGAAGACTATATTCATAGATTTGGTGAAATAAGACATGAAGTTAGTTGGTGTGATGGGAAGAGTATGCAGAGGACAGTGTAACTGGAGGCAGGTGAGCTGTTGCGGCAATCCCTGAAAGGGACAGCCGAAAGAAAAAGGAGAGTCATTTGGATATGTCACAACTCAAGGCTCAAAATAAATGCAAATATCATGTTCATTTTGCGTAAATGTCACAAGGGTTAGATATTTTTCCTCCCCCATCAGGGAAAGTATGCAAAGTTCAAACGGTACGTGGCTCACAGCACACACGTTTCCAATGTGCGGTGGACCCATGAAGACAGCCTCCTGGTGACAGTCGGTGGAAGTGACACTTGCCTCATGATCTGGGCCCACGAACCCGAGAGCCATCGGGAACTCAGACAGTGTGACAGCGAAGAGTCAGACATCGAGAGTGAAGATGACGGCGGTAAGAGACAGGATTACTCAAGGGTTCTTAATGTAAGGCTCCTCTGCTTCTCACATTTTCTTTTCTATTGATCAGGCTATGACAGTGATGTGACACGAGAAAACGAGATCAATTACACCATCAAGGCCTTATCCACCAACATACGCCCCATGACAGGCGTGAAACCTCACCTGCAACTAAAAGAACCAACCGTTGATGAAAGGTAGTTCTCAATGAGGAAGTGGAAGAATTTCAACAAGTGAACAAAAATTGAAGCTGAAACCAATCCTGATGTCCTTTGGCAACACACCTTCTTTTTCCTGTTTAACTGGAACTGTCTCTCTCTCTCCCTCTGTCTCCCTGTTTTTTTTAAATAACTTGTCCTTTTCTGCTTTTCTTCCTCCCTTTAATGGCTGCACTTTGTCTCTATCCTGCATCATTCATTTTAATTCAACTTGAAGACAAGGGGTGGTCAGGTAAGCAGCTGTTACTCTTGTTTATCGAATAATACACATGCCATTGTTATTTTAAAGGTTGCATAAGGCAATGTGTTTTAAATGAAGTTAGTGTCACGAACAATCACTGGTGCCCTGGTTTTTTTCATTAGGAGAATGTAATAAAAAGTCAGTGAGGGCTATCAAAAGCATTGAAATCTGTTTACTGCAAATTTGTTGCAGTAGTCCTCGCATTACTTTTTCAGTTATCTGCAAAATCACCTGAGATGTACTAGTGTATAAGGGCTTACACAGTACGTATTACACTCGTAATTGCAATCTATATTCAGGGTCTCTTTGACACAGTGTAGTGACCAGAGATTCTCTCATTTTTGTTCAGATGCAACCATTTATCAGGGAGAAACTGAAAACAGACTGACCTCAAAATATATAATGTTCATAATGGGCAAAAAGATAAGTTATACATGTATTAGACAAACAACAACAGTGCTTGACACTTCCCAAATATTCTGATTTGATCTGATCTGAATTTCTTTTGTTGATTCTTTTCTTTTTTTCCCCAGCCCATATATTGTCTCAGGTTTCTTTCTTTTGGTCTTTCTTTCCTTTTTCCTTTCTTTCCTTCTTTCTTTCTTTGCTTATTTTCATTTTTTTTTTTGTTGAACCACTTATTTTTTGTTTGAACAATAGCTAATAGTTTATCTCTTTCTTTTTTTCATTACAATGCTTTGCATCAATACACATATTGTATTCTTGGCAGTAGTTGCCTTTTTGATGTTTGGATTAAAATGATCTGAGTACTTCACTTTATGTCCTCAGTTGCTGAGAAGTTGTGTTGAGGTGTGTGTCCACCAGGCAGAAGTGAAAGCCATGAGAAAGATTTTGTCTAATTCTTGCTCTTTTTGTTCTTGCTGTCATGAAGAGGTTCGAGGTATGCTTCATCTGCCAAACTGTTAACAATTTTATTACATTGTTGTTATCAAATTAATTTGGTTTTTAAGCCGATTAAACACAAAGGAATTTGATAGTTTCCATTCCCTGGCATTAATGTCCTTGAAATAAATGTCCATTACAAGAAAATGTTTTAGACATCAGGCTTTGTAAGGTGGTTAGGGATATGGTCTTATCAATTTTAGCAAATGAACCTTTTCCCCATTAAATATTTATTCTACTGAATTAAGATAGTGTTGAATTCTTAACCATTATAAAACGGACCTATTAACCAGTAGCTGTTTTTTATACAGTAGCTACCAGATTTAAAGCAAAAACATTGTATTTTAATGGTTATGTTTTACATAATGATGCTGTCTGTCGTATAAAAGGTTCTACGATCCTAACTAACAAGAACCTTTACGTAGGCATGTGGAAGCGACACCTGGAGCACCAGATTTATTGTGACTTTCAGCTTTATTTTCACTTTTATTTCTTACTTTGGATCCTTCCATCTGTTCAATGCTGAGAACACTTAGCGACTCAATGAAAACAGTCTATTAGTTTCCCCCAAATTAACTGCAGCTCTCATCATGACGAGAAAAGACCGTTTCAGAACGGATGCCTCTGAAGCATTGTGTATCACTACCACAAATGTATACAGATATATTATAGGGTTGGAATTCAAATAACAATCATTATCATCTGTAGCCTTATTAGCAGCTCACTTATCCCCTGTCTGTTTCAGACCTCCTGTCAGCAGAGCACTGCCCCAGCCAGAGAAGCTGCAGACCAACAATGTTGGAAAAAAGAAGAGACCTATCGATGTAAGAAAAAGGAACTAATTTTTCCTCACAATTAACCGATAACTGTCTTTAGTCCGTCCGTGCACATGATGCAAATAGGAGCCAACCTTTCATCGTCAGGTCTGAACAAGATTGAGGCCACTCGTATCTAACATGATAATTTCAGCTGAAATGCCTTGATGTTATCAAGACAGCCTGTCAGCAGATTCTCACGAAGCTGCAATCAAATGATGACGTACTGGCACAGCTGACAGCTGGCTTAGAAGCTCACCACTGTTATGAATGTCTCACAGGACCTGGTGCTGGAGCTAGTGTTTGGTTACCGTGGCAATGACTGCCGCAATAACGTGCACTACCTGAACGAGGGGGCAGACATTATCTACCACACAGCCTCAGTTGGTATTGTGCTCAACTTGACGACCTGTAAGTTTTGCTGAAGAGGCAGACGTGAAGAAGTTGTCACTCAAATTGACAGCTTCACTGTTTCTAACTACGTGAAAAATTAACTTTACATTTGATTTTCCGGTTGTTTTTGTTTACAGCCTGCCAAAGTTTCTACCTTGAACACACTGATGACATCCTGTGCCTGACAATCAATCAGCACCCCAAATTCCCCAATGTGGTGGCAACTGGCCAAGTAGGTATGTTTATAGAAAGTTAACATCCTTTGTCACCAGCTGACAGTTGTTATTCCGTGTGACTGTTGTTAGACATACACAGCATTAGTACAACTTCAGACAAGTGTATCTGCACCCCATTAATACTCATGTAACTCTCATCTTTCCTGAGCGCATATAATTTTGGTAGAAAGTAATTGTCTCAGGATAATTCAAAAATATATATTGCACAATCTGTCATCACATTCATTTTTTGTTTTTTTTTGTCTTCCTCAGGTGATATTGGTGACATGTCAGGTAAGGCTTTTTTGAAAATGTGCTCATGAAATTTTGGGATGTGGGATGCAATGAGGTGTTCTGAATGGTTGAAAACCGCCATGACATTAGCTTCTCCAAACATTTTAATCACCGATTCTTGGGACAGAAAGCAACACAACTGGTTGTCAAGATGTAATAATCAAAATATGTTATAGCAAGTATTTAACCTGTGTGTCAACTCACAATCTGGGATGTCTGAGTGTCAGAAGCAGAAATAAATGAATAGATTATTAAATTATAGATTATCCAGATTAAGTGACCGTGCTTTCTGCTTTATTCTACATTCTATAATGCATCTAAAATGATCATTATTGATGCCTTGAGGAATTATATATATATCTAAGTGTGTGGGTGGTATATGTATGTACATATATATCTGTGTGTGTATGTATATGTGTGGTTATATGTGTGCTATATGTGTGCTATATGTGTGTGTGTGTGTGTGTGTGTGTGTGTGTGTGTGTGTGTGTGTGTGTGTGTGTGTGTGTATATAGAAGCTGTAACATTCCTGCGCTCCTCCAAGCCTGTCGAAGTGTTTTTGAGCAAGACTCTTAACCCCTCACCGCTCCCCTGGTGTTGTAATGCTGCTAAGTGGCCGCCAACTGCTCATGGTTCATCCATGATGGGTTAAATGCAGAGAAATAATTTCCCGTGAGGGATTACTAAAATTTCATAAAAAATAAACAAATGAGCCTCAATGTTAAACACTTCCCTCTAAAAGTTAATATTTATTATATTTATATTTCAGTGGATTGTTTGAGTTTCTTTCATGTGATTTTTCACATCAAGCAAATATAGACAAAGACACATGGGTAACTAAAATGTTACTTTATTCATATTTTTCTAATAAATAATTTCAATTATTTTTCAAAAGATTAACATCCCTCAGAAAGGGTGAATAAACTGAAAATAAATCAATAAGATCAATGTGATAATGCCTAATTTGCAACAAATTGTTTTTTGGATTCATTTTTGTTTCATCAAACTTCAACTTTCAATAGTGGCCATATTCTATATCAGATGAAATAGAGCAGGCATTAGCAAACTACGGCCCACCGGGTGTTTAAATCCGGCCCGCCGAACCTGTAATTTTATTATAGTTAAACCTCACTCATTATACCTTTTCCCTGAAATATTTGCTTGTTTTCAAAGAATGCAATATCATCTTTAACTATGCCTGTGAGCAGTCAATGCAAGAACAGGTGGCCGCAGCACAGAATTTTTTTTTCACGGACAAACCATAATTCAACAGTCAAGTACCAATGTCGTGGTTGGGGTATGGACCAATTGCATCACCACAACTCCACACCAACAGAGAAAGAGGCTCTGGCAGTTTGTAATAGCAGAATGCAGATGAAGCAGGGTAATCAGAGACAGGCAAGGTTGATACCGGGAAGACGGGTAAGCAACGTGGGGTCCCAGAAGTCCGGCGGGAGAGTGTGAAGCCTGACGAGGGACGCAGGGCTCCCGAAGCCCGGCGAGAGAGCGCAAAGCCTGTTGAGGTAGTACGGGGCTCCCAAAGACCGGGGAGGGAGCGCAGGGCTCCCGAAGCCCAGCGAGAGAGTGCAAAGCCCGGCGAGAGAGCACAAAGCCTGGTTAGGGAGTGCGGGGCACCCGATGACCGGCAAGGTCAATTCCAGGAGGTCTCCCACAGCAGAAAAAGGCAACCTGTCTACTAGGGAGGGAAGGAAGACAACCTGTAAACTAGTGGGACTGGAAACTAAACTTTTAGGTCCGCGCTGATTGCCTGCCATGGGTGGCAGCTGTCCTGGTGGACAAAATCAACTGAACCATAACAACTAAGACAAGTTTCATGCTGGCATTCAAATTAACGATTGGCAATGTTTCTAAACCTCAAGAGGACGGCACATAAGAGGCTGAAGTTGTTTTGCTCGACCTAAATATGTGAGCAGACATTCAGCGTCATGAACACCAACAAAGCCGGTCACAGATCCAAGTTATCTGACCAACACCTTTAGATCCATCCTGAGAATTGCCACAACACAACTCCCGAGTTTGATGCACTGGCAAAAAATGAAGGTCAACAACACTTTTCCCATTGAAACTGAATGTGACTTTTTCTAACGTGTAATGAAATCAATGCATTTGGAAAGCAAATGGTACAATTAGCCTTGCACATTCATGATTTGCTAAAAGGTCAAATCGTTTCATGTCATGGCTTTTACAATTACTTTTATCTATGTCATTCACATTAGTTCACACAAACACTCCATCCATCTGTTCCTTGCCCGGCCCCTCTGTCAAATTTTAGAAACCATTGTCGCCCCTGAGTCAAAAAGTTTGCCCACCCCTGAAATAGAGTTTGGGGGCCACCTGGTAAATTTCCTTTTTCCGGAGTTTTTTTTGTTACATATGTCATTATGGAAACAATAATTGAAGTTTGTTCATATAATGGAAAATAAATTCAGGCAAATCTCTCATCTTCAGCCACTTCTCCATCCATTCATGTGTGGGATGCCATGACCAAGCAGACGCTGTCGGTGATGCGCTGTTTCCACTCGGGTGGGGTTTGCTCCGTCAGCTTCAGTGCCACAGGGAAACTCCTGTTGTCTGTTGGCCTGGACTCTGAGCACACAGTCACCATCTGGAAGTGGCAGGAAGGTACAAGCTGTTCCCACAAGACTACTAAAAATAAAATAATTCTTCTGAACTCTGACCTTGTTCCTCTATCCACTCCATTTCCCAGGTGCCAAAGTGGCCAGCCGGATGGGTCACACCCAAAGGATCTTTGTGGCAGAGTTCCGGCCGGACTCTGACACAAACTTTGTGTCAGTTGGAATAAAACACGTGCGTTTCTGGACGTTAGCTGGTCGAGCTTTGCTCAACAAGAAAGGAGTCCTGACCTCCATAGATGACGCCCGAATGCAGACCATGCTGTCTGTGGCTTTTGGAGCAGTAAGTGCCTCTTAAAGCATCTATATGTGACCACATTGCTTAGTGATTCTGTATAGACACCAGTGTTTATCAAATCTTCTAAAGATTGATGATGCGACTGTTGATTCTCTAGCCATTTATCTCATTCCTTTTATCTGCTAATGTGCAAACCACACCTGATGCCAGATGAACTGCTTGAATGTGCTGTTGAGTTGTTCTTGCACTGCTCGCACTGCTCCTTTAGGCCACTAGATTAGTGCAAATTTGTTTTCTTTTCAGAATAACTTGACATTTACAGGTACCATAAGTGGAGATGTGTGTGTGTGGAAGGAACACATTTTAGTACGGATAGTGGCCAAAGCTCACACAGGCCCTGTGTTTACCATGTACACCACACTGAGAGATGGCCTCATTGTCACCGGGGGCAAGGAGAGACCGTAAGTGCTGCTCTGATCCCTTCCTGCACTGTGCCATTGATTTGATTATGTAAATGAATGCTGAAATTCGATTTTATTTAACCTCAGACATCCTTATTCCTCTCAGTAAAAGTGAAATGGCACAAATCATAAAAAATAAAATTGGGATGAGTGGTTCAATAAAAGTATAATTCAATGTTTAATTTCTTGGAAGCCACTAATTGATGCTGCTTTGTATCCTGTTTTTTTTTTAATAATGTATAAACCATCCATCCATTCATCTTCTACCTCTTTTTCCGGGATTGGGTTCCGGGGGTAGCAGCCGGAGCAGAGAGGCACAGATCTCCCTCTCTCCGGCCACTTGGTCCAGCTCCTCCGGGGGGATCCCGAGGCGTTCCCAGGCCAGCCTAGAGACATAGTCTCTCCATCGTGTCCTGGGTCTTCCTCGGGGCCTCCTCCTGGTTGAACATGCCTGGCACACCTCACCAGGCAAGCGATCAGGAGGCATCCTAACCAGATGCCCGAGCCACCTCATCTGACTCCTCTCCACCAGGAGGAGCAGCAACTCTATTCTGAGCCCCTCCCGGATGGCCAAGGGAAGGGAAAGGGAAAGCCCGGATCGATCCACCTGTCGATCTCCTGTTCCATCCTTCCCTCACTGAGATACCTAAACGTCTCCAATTGGGGCAGGACCTCCTCCCAGACCGAAAGTGGGCACTCCACCCATTTGCGGCAATGAACCATGGTCTCGGATTTGGAGGTGCTGATTCTGATCCAGACCGCTTCACATTCGGCTGCGAACCGCTCAAGCAAGAGCTGGAGATCATCCCAAGAATTACAAACTCAATCCTGAGGTCACCAAACCGAATCCCCTCAACACGCTGGCTGTGCTTAGAAATTCTGTCCATAAAAGTCATGATCAGAATCGGTAATGAAGGACAGCCCTGGTGGAGTCGAACCCTCACTGGAAATGAGTCCGACTTACAATGCGGACCATGCTCTGGCACCAATCATACAAGGACCGAATGGCCTGTATTTCAGGGTTGGTTACCCCATACTCCTGGAGACACCGTAAAATTCCTTCTACAGGTCCACGAAACACATGAAGACTGGTTGGGGAAACTCCCATGCCTCCTCAAGGACCCTGCCAAGGGTGTAGAGCTGGTCCATTGTCCCACGGCCAGGACAAAAACCAGATTGCTCTGGTTCCGAGGTTCAATGACTCATTGCATCCTCCTCTCCAGTACCCCTGAGTGGACTTTTCCAGGGAACCTGAGGAGTGTGATAGCCCTGTAGTTGGAGCACACCCTCCGATCCCCCTTTTTAAAGAGGGGGATCACCACCCTGTCTGCTAATCCAGCGGCACTGTCCCCGCGTTCCACACAATGCTGCAGAGGAAGGTGGGCCAGGAAAGTCCCACAATATCCAGAGCCTTAAGGAACCCAGGACCATTCTCATCAACCCCCAGGGCCTTGCCACTGAGGAGCTTTCTGACTACCTCAGCATCTTCAGCCCCGGAAATAGGAGAGTCCACCCCAGAGTCAGTCCCCCAACTCTGCTTCCTCATTGGAAGGCGTGTCGTCTGGATTGAGGAGACCTTGGAAATATCCCTTCCACTGATCCACAATGTCCCAAGTCGAGATTAGCCGCCCACCATCTCCACTGTACACAGTGTTGACGACCTGCTGCTTCCCCCCTCCTGTGCCGTCGGATGGCAGACCAGAATCTTCTTGGCGCCTTCTGAAAGTCGTTCTCCATGGCCTCACCAAACTCCTTCCAAGCTTGGGTTTTTGCCTCGCCAACCACCACAGCTGTGTGCCAATTGGCCTGCCATTACCTGTCAGCTGCCTTCAGAGCCCCACAGGCCAGAGAGGCTCGGTCGGACTCCTTCTGTTTGACATTGTCCCTCACCATTGGGGTCCACCAACAGGTTCAGGGGATACCGCCTCAACTGGAACCAACCACCTCACGGCCACAGCTCCAGTCTGCTGCCTGGCCAATGAGGGAGACATGGTCAAAGCTCTGCCGGAGGTGAGAGTTAAAACTCTCTCCGACAGGGGACTCTGCCAGATGTTCCCAACAGACCCTAACAATGTGCTTCCTCCCCCACCATCTGAGCCAGCTCACCACCAGATCAGTTGACAGCTCTGCCCTTCTCTTCACCCGAGTGTCCAGGTCACGGGGCCTCAAGTCTGATGATACGACCACAAAGTTGATCATTGAAGTGCGGCCTAAGGTGTGCTGGTGCCATGTGCACATGTGCACACCTTTATGTCTGAACATTGTGTTTGTTATGGGCAATCCATAACAAGCACAGGAGTCTAGTACCAAACACTGCTCGGGTTCAGATCAGGGAGACCGTTCCTCCCAATCGCGCCTTTCCAGGTCTTGCTGTCACTGCCAAAGTGAGAGTTGAGGTCTCCCACTGAGACGAGGGAGTCCCTGACAGCAGTGCTCTCTAGCAGCACTTCTCGGGACCCCAAAAAGGATGGGTCGTCTGAACTGCTGTTGTGTGCATAGGCACACACAACAGTAAGAACCTCTCCCCCAACCCAAAGGCGGAGGGAAGCTACCTTCTCGTCCACTGGGTTGAACACCAACAGGCAGGCACTGAGTTAGGGGGCAATCGATATGCCCAAACCTGCCCGCTGTCTTGCCCTTTGCCCCACGTTGCCCTTTTGGGCTGAGTCTGGCCTGGCCACCAGGCACTCACCCTTGAGCCCTGTCGCTGGGACTAGCTCCAGGGAGGGGCTCCGATGACCCACATCCAGTCAAGGGAAAACCCGGTGCATTTGTCTTTTTCCTCATTATGGGGGTCTGCTTGAGCCACGCTTTTCCTGGTCCCTCACCAAGGACCTCTTTGCCTTGGGTGACCCTACCTGGGGCATAAAGCCCCCGACAACATAGCTCCTGGGGACATGTAAACCCCACCACCATGATAAGGTGGCGGCTCAAGGAGGGGGCTTCTATTAACTAGTGTTGAGGTTTCTTCTTTTTTTCTTTTACGATATGAATTACCAGCTGCTTTTATTTCTACATAGAAATGAAATGCCTTACATTTCCCCCACAGGTCAAAGGAAGGGGGAGCGCTGAAGCTCTGGGATCAGGAGCTGAAACGCTGTCGAGCCTTTCGGTTAGAAACCGGGCAGATCATAGACTGTGTTCGTTCTGTTTGTAGAGGAAAGGTAGGTTCTCAGATTAAAAAAAAACCCAAAAAACTAGATAAAATTCTTTCCACCCATTTCACGTGTCCCCCTCTGATAAAGTTATTCTTTTCCCCACCAGGGTAAAATTCTTGTGGGAACCAGGAATGCAGAAATCATAGAAGTTGGGGAAAAGAATGCTGCATGCAACATCTTGGTGAATGGCCACATGGAGGGGCCTATTTGGGGCCTAGGTACTCATCCGTCCAGGGATGTGTTTCTCTCTGCTGCCGAAGACGGGACTGTTCGGCTCTGGGACATTCCAGAAAAGGTCAGCTCTATTTAAGTTCACCTATTAACCCCCTTAGTATTGATTTCTAAAGAGTGTATTAGATATTGATTTCTAACAATGACTTTATGGCTTTACAATTGATTTGTCCGGAAGCAGAAGATGCTGAATAAGGTGAATCTGGGCCATCCAGCCCACACCATCAGCTACAGTCCTGAGGGAGACATGGTCGCCATCGGCATGAAGAATGGAGAATTCATCATCCTGCTTGTTGCGTCCCTGAAAATTTGGGGCAAGAAAAGGGACCGGCGCTCCCCTATCCAGGATATTAGGTGATAATACTTGAGCTGCATACTCTTGAACTGGTTCAAAGAGATTTATTAAGCTATCTGGCTTTATTTTCCCATTTTCACACAAATGAGGAAACTGGCCTCTATTTTCTTTTTTTATGCAGACTTCATTTACTTTCCCCTTGATATTATGAACCGGAAAAAAGTGAAATGATCCCAGTTAATGAGTATATTTTTGTTTTAGTTGCACCCACATCACTGTAAAAGAAGTCACACATAAGGCCAACTAGGGTTTACAATATTGACAATTTGATTATAGAGAATAGCTAATATGGCAAACATAAAATATTATTGTAAATATCTACACATAATAATTATTTATCTTTATAGATATAAATTCTAATTATCTGTTGGCAATTTTCTGGTCATGGAAAAAACAATGACAATTTTAAGAATAAGAAACCTTAAAAAAATCCCATGTTTTATTTTTTATGATAATCTTTGCTATGAGTGCTTCACTGTCTGAAATTTTTTATCACATTCAAAATCAAACTTGTAACTGTTATTTATAAAAGAGTATTTTCAAATGTAATATTTTCATATTTTCAATTTAGCTGTTTATTTTCAGGCTGTCTTACTTCTCTCGTGAGGATTTCTTACAATTTACATTCTTGATTGATTGTTGGGTTAATCATTTGAAATAGTCGATGGGGAAAATGGCCAAGAAAAAAACCAGAGCATTTTCCCCAGAAAGAGGAGACAGCTTCGTAGCAGCGATCAATTTGAAAAGATGTAAGACATTAATCGCTATAAGCCAAAAAACAAACATGACAAAGACCGATGACAGGTATAACAATTACTGGACAAGAGCATTGAGCTTTTTTCAAGAAGTGATCACGTCGCCACACACACAATATAAATGTTCTAAAGTTCATCTTTAGGTTCCTGTTGTCACATATGGCAGTCAGCATAGAAACCATGAAGAGTGTAGTTCTTTGCTAATCAGGTGTGGATCACAACCTTGGAGTCAGCTTTTAGAACTTGATATTTGGTGCAGGCCAGCTTAACTGCATTCTATCTGAAGGACTGTAATGTTGTTTCAAATAATGTTCACGGGTTTTTACAAAGGACTTGTGAATTTGAGTTTCTTGTAAACATTTATATAGGTCTGCCAAGCATTTTCTCTGGTAGGCAGTTGTAGTTCAGTAAATAGACTGATTTTTGTCTCTTATGATTCAAAATCCAATTCTTCATCCTCATTTCAAAATCCAACATTTTGCTGATATATTCATTGTCACAAATCCAATTTGTTGATTCAAGATATGTATCTCCTTGTAATTCGAGGTTTTATGGTTTTCGCTTCATACTTGTATCCGAGTATTAGACGAAAACCGCTCATGGATGTCACAGAACGCTGCTGAGCATCTATCCCTTAAAATCTGATTTTCAACAAAGCAGAGAACATTGGAACTGAGATAAATAAATGTGTGTGTGCGCGTTTTTGTGTGTGTATGTGTGTGTCTCCCACGCGCACACAATCACACACAGTAACACTAAAATATTAGCATGTAGGAAGAAAAAAAGACCCAGTTTTGCGGGGAGGTTTGGGTATTTGCACGCAATCGAAAAACACAGATAGGTACGTGAGATTTTTAATGTTTGCAATAGTATTTTTTTGCCCACCAGAGGATTACTTGTGAAAACAGCAGGTAAGAACTATTCAGTGACCAGTTTTTCAAAGGTTTTCTTTTTGATTGGAAGAAAATTCCTGATAGGTAAGGAATGCTTCTCTTTTTTAACTTCTAGTTTGCTCTGAAACCCCATTTTCTATTTTGTAAAGCATTCATACTTTACTAGTTTGAGTAACACACCTTGATTAAATATTTACAGTGTGCATCAGGGTAGTGTTTCTCTGCGTTTCTCTCTACCAGGTTCAGTCCAAATTCTCGCTACTTGGCTGTCGGTTCAACTGAAAGCGCCGTTGACTTCTATGACCTGACGCTCGGCCCGCAGCTGAACCGCATCAACTGCTGCCGGGAAATCCCCAGCTTCGTAATGCAGATGGACTTTTCCGCCGACAGCGCTTATATCCAGGTACAGATGGTGTCAAATCTCATTGCGTGCGTCCCAGACATTGGCAGCAGCCTTCCCCTAATAACCCCGATGCCTTTCAACAGATCTCCACGGGGGCTTACAAGCGACTTGTTTACGAGGTGCCATCTGGGAAGCAGGTCAGTGAGCAGTCCCACATCGACAGGATAACCTGGTCGACCTGGACGAGGTGAGTCACTGTGTAGTGAACGGCGTGTCGTAGAGAGAATCTTGAAATGCTGAGTCCAAGTCTCTGTGCTCAGTGTTCTCGGAGATGAGGTTGTAGGGATCTGGTCCCGCAACGCCGACAAAGCAGATGTAACCTGCGCCTGTGTGTCCCACTCTGGCCTCAACATTGTCACAGGAGACGATTTCGGGATGGTAAAGCTGTTTGACTTTCCATGCCCAGAGAAGTTTGTAAGTATAACCACCTTCTATCCTTCTTTCCGCCTGTTACCTTTCCTGTGTTTTTCAATAAGGTACAACAGTAGTTGTATGTGTGACTGAAAATACTAGAAATGAAAAAACTCTTCGTAACCATTAGCAGAAAATCCAAAGTGTGAAGGACTTAATAACATTAGTATCACCCAGTGGTCGTTAAATAAGCTTGCTTATCTTCCTTGAACCAGGATATAAAATATATAGTTGTAAGTTGTCAAAATACAAGCATCAATGCTGTGTCACAAAGATGCTATTCATGCTATTACTTTTTTTCCAACCTTATTTTGGAAAATCGTTAACTCCAATGACATTGTGCAGTCTGTGTTGCCATCAGGTAATTCATTTGCGTTCTGTTTTGTTTTTTCATTCCAGGCTAAACATCAACGGTTTTTGGGTCATTCTGCTCACCTCACCAATGTCCGGTTCACGACAGGAGACCACTTTGTTGTGAGTGCTGGTGGAGATGACAGAAGGTGAGATTGATGCTCAAAATAATGATATTTGATCTAGCTTGGAATCTAGTTTCAAACCAGTGAAGGATTTCTGCTATGTACTTTCCAGCCTCTTTGTGTGGAGGTGTGTCCATGGCACCCACTGAAGATTGCACTTGGACAGTCCAGGTCAGAGTCAATCTTGCCCCTCGGTGTGTCTCCTCGAAGGAGGAAGAGGAATGGGGCGGCTTGTAAATGGGAAAGCTCCAGACTTACTGCCTCAAAATTCGGTGCATGCATGTGTGCGAGACTCATTTTGACCACAGCATCAGACAGGTTCGCAAACAGGCAGCAAGCTTTCAACCCTGAACTAACATCCACGTCACAGAGAAAATGTTTAAAAAGTACTGGAATATTAACTCACATATTCTAGCGTTGGAGTGCTCATGTTCTACATGGTGGTGAAGCAAAGTGGTCAGCCTGTGAACTTCTGCTACTGATGCCATTTTTCTTTAAAACATGTAGCAAACTGAATTAGCCTTAATCTGTATGTCATTATGACGGGTTTGGAAGGATTTTCTTATGTTTGTTTTACTTTTTGGATCCTGTGGTCATTTTTATGTTCTTTTTTTACTTGTGATTCCAAATCCTGTGGCCTTCCTCCTGAATGTAACATCCACTGTTGTGTTCTGGATGTCAGCATGCCAAAGCATACTATGCACTGTACTCCCGACCTGGTCACTGTGTTACCCCAACACTTCATATATGGTTTGTTTACGTGGTTGTGTTGTTGGCAGCTGATTCCTGAGCCCCACCCCACCCCACCCCGACATCGGTCCTTCCCGCTCAGCTCACGACATGTGTGCAGATGTGTTTGAGATTAACTGCATGCATGGCTTACCGAAAGACAATCCGTCTTAACCAAAACCTCTCAGAAAAGAAAAGACAAGAATAGTGAATTGATGTTTCAGTGCACTCTTGCATTTATTTTTGTCACTTTCCAGTGTCACTTATCACTGTTGCATTTTCATGGATTTCAAGGGTGTGAGTTTTTCATACGGTTCAGGTTTTGTGTAATCAGATATATCAAATGGAACGTTTTATCATACTGAAAATATGAGAGCGCAGAATATTTTGCCTCTTGTATCAAGACTTACTCCAAAACAATTTGTTGCTGCATATTTTGATTTACATTACACCAGTGTAAATATCATTTGTAGATATTCTTTTTGTATATTTTGTTAGATGTTTCCTAGAGAAAATAAACTTTAATATTAAAAAAAGACAACCTTAAGCTGTTGATCTAAGTGTTGACTGTGTAATGTTCACTGAGAGAAATTTTACCAATGAAATAAAACTATTGGTGCTCAAACTAAATCGTCAATATACACTTTCTGGCCGTCTTTTTTTTAATGCAAGGATTTTTTTCAGAGAATGTTAAGCATCCCCCACGAAAAACTATTATGTTTATTTGTGTCGAATGGATTGAATTATTTTCAGGAAAAAAATGGCTACATTCTCTTTAACTTTTTGTTCGCCTAATGAAGAGTCCATTTGCTTCAATCATCAGTGACAGTAATATATAGGTTAGAATTGTGATTTTTAGGAATTTCATTCGGACTTTCTAAAAAAAAACAGTTAAAAGAAAATCCTTACTGTAATGGTTAAAATGACTGAATATTCAAGCAATCAATCAAATACTGGGAGATTAAATGATAATGAAAATTACACAAGGGTTCTTGGGGAAAAAAAATTCTATTATGATAATTTGATGAAAATTTCAAGTTAGTATTCTGTCTACATTCTTGTGAATATGTATTCATATACTTTCAAAGTAAATATACTTGGTTTCCATGAAGTTATGACTGAAAATGTACAGCATTATGCTGCATCTGCCTGCAGTCCTGCTTTTGACCAACAGGAGGACATGGTGGACAGCTGAAACAAAGTGAGGGGTACATGGAGCTACTGTACATGCCTTGTTTATCAGATCAGTTTTGTTTAATTCCTGGAGGTATTTAAGATATTTTTGGCATAAGACCATTTTAAGCCACAATTGCCCAATACCTATGCATAATTGGACGAACCAAATACAAAAAGGGGGACTTATCAACTTTAAAAATCTGAGGAAAATATCAACTCTTCCAGTGTTGGTTTTTCTTTTCTACAAAAAAAGCAAGCATTCTCGGCTGATGGGCACAAATTTGTTTTGATAACTGAATAATGCTCTTTCAAATTCCAGAGATTTGGCTCCAATTTTAACCTCTGCGATTTGACTCCCAAAGTTTTGTTTTATGTGTATTTGCCTGAAGCATAATTTTTCTTGTCATTAGGACATTTATTTTGAAAGCTCACAGGTAGGAGCTATTGTTCTGTAAATTGCTTCCCTTCGTGCAGTTAATTGAGATGCACGCCTACGAAGAAGAATGAGCAAAAAGCAAGTAAAAGAACGTCTCAAAAAAAAAACAACAAGATATAAAATGTTATTCTCTTTATTTTTGATCCCCAAAATAAAATTATTTATTATTACCAGTCTTACAGCATATATACATTTTTTAAATACAAAAGAAAGTCTAAGCATTGATTCACATCATCATAAACCTTAACTGATCCTTTGCTCTGTTTAAATCCTCTGCAAATATCAGCAACTGACCAACTTCAATAATCATTGGAGACTTTAACATTCTTTTCAAAAACACAACCAACTCCTGTACCAGTGATTCAGTTCAAATGTTGGCCTTACAAACAATTGCTCAACAAGTGCGCAATTCACAACTTTATTACATGTGTGAACGAGCTAAACAAGACTAAAATAGTCTATTATATGCCCAGTCTCAAGATAGTTATTTCCCACAAACAAATCTGTCTTTGCGGTAGGATTTGAAGGTATAATGAGATTTTGTGATTTTTATTTATTTATTTATTTATTTATTTATTTATTTTCTATTTTATAAATGTAACTCATACACTTGAAACTCTGGTGTGACAGTGACACAGCAGGGTCATAATTTGACAGAGAAGGAGCTCCCGCAGGAGCAGCCATGATCGGCTTGGGGATTTTTAAGCACGAGGAAGGTGGAGCGGATCAGCTCTTGGTTGAAATCAACTGTGGCTCCTTTCAAGAACTCCAGGCTGTCCTGGTCCACAAGGATACCGACACCATCCTGCTGAAAAACTCTGAAGGCCAAGAGGAACAGATGTAGGTTGACAGGATTTCATTTGTGTGAAACAGTGACATTAAGCATAAATCAAAGATAGAGGCCAATGATGATGACCATGTGCAAAAAATAACTTTTACTGAGACGCTGTTGTGATGAAGTTCCCTTCAAACAAGTGGCTTCTACAAGCATAGAAGAGAAACTTCTTTTTAAACCGGAGGGGAATTCTACAACCTTTCATTGCTGTGAATACTGTCTGCACACAGAAAAAGGAGAAGGTATGACTTTCCCACACCTAAGAGTACATACATTATTGAATTTTTCAATCATCCACCACATGTTTTTATTGGCCTCTATTGGCTTCTTAAACTGTAGAAATAAAGGACAGAATTGGGACATTAGGTCTCCACCAGTCAGTTTAATTTTATATCTATGTCTACAAAGACATATGCACTGAAGACTAAGAAGGAAATGAATAATAGCCAGAAAACTTAACAACAGTGAATACATCAGTCCATCCACCCATAATTAAAGGCCCCTAAGGAAAGGGAACAAATGAACAAATCTATTCACCTGTCATCCTCATTCATGGTGTTGACAACAGAGAACTTATACTGGAACCCAGAGCAACCGCCTCCCTCCACATGTATCCTCAAGTACTCGCCTTTCTCCGTGATCTCTCCAAGTCTCTGGGTGAAAGTCAGGAGACATAGAAACGCACACATACAATGAGTCACTAGGACAGTAAACACCATATTATTGGGGCTTTGGTTTGATTAATGTATATCCATATGGATGAGTCATTGCTTAAAGTTAGCATTTGTTTAAGAACTAAATGTAGCAGAACAAAAGAACTGGCCATAAAAGGAACTACATTGAAGGACTTTCTGACAGTATGTTCCTGACAAATTGATGATAAAAGTAACAAAATCTTACCAGTGTAAGATTGGCAAGGTAAGTTAAATTCAAGTTTTTTAGTTACTTTGGTTAAAAAGCAATATATAATCTTTTAAACAGTTCACCATTTGCACATTCATTTTGCTAATTATAATTTATATATTTTTGTGTTCAAATATTTACAGTAAGGTTAGAAATCCGTTTAAATAGTTTAGTAAATCTGCCAATGTAACTTCCACACTTGGCTCTCCTGTGGTTTGTCATTCGGATGTAAGATTGACGTTGTGAAACTGTGGCAGAGTGAACATTGAAGTTAAGTGTTGCTGAAGAAATCCTTCGACCCTCCTGGTTTGTTAGAGTCATAAAGTGATGGCTTGAGAAGATGGCTAGGATGTGCCACCAGAAAAGGACTTACTGAGCCAACAATGACTGGTGCATAAACACAATGACAGTGTCTTCTTCAGAGGGAAGGACATACAAAAACAAGTTAACAGTGCTGTGAAAGAGATGAATGCCTTATAGTTTTACAAGTCCATACTAATGGAATTTTCACAAGATTTTTTTTTTATAGAAATTGTTCGACGTGTCCTGCAGGCTGGTAGACAATGAAATTCTAATCCGATTTATAGGACAGAAAATGGGCCAACCGGAAAGGAAAACACTATTAAATGAGGACATAATCGCCGCATTTGTCGTTGAGAGATCTCTGAAAATAAGAGAGATCCGTTCACTGACAACATGGTGTGTCACTTTTGAGTCATAAGGCATATGCTGACCTTCACACACGACTCAGTAAGATGAACCATCGCCTCCGATGAATCAGACACTCCTGCCTCCTGTTGGACTGGAGTGCTGCTGAAACCCCGAATCCCCGCGATGTAACGGCTCTGGGGGTTCGGAGGAGGCCGGGAAACTACCTGGCGCATTTGGATGTTGTTCACAAGAGAAGACGCCCTGCAAAACATTGACACTACTTAAAGGTGACATGTGACGACATAGGAACGAGAACTACGCTGTATTTACCCCAGCCCATATAGCTAACAACCGCAAAGCATGCTACGCCGTAGATTGGCATCCAAAACAATCAGCTTCAATGATAAAAGAGACTGAACTATCGCTTTTGATGCCTGCAATATACACAAAAATTTACCTGAGGCTCAATATTTTTGACTTCGACGCAGTAATCATCGCTCTTGCGAGTGACATCTTCCATAACAATTCCGAGGAAGTCCCTCCCCAACAGTAGATAACGGCAAACAGCGTAGCCATTGGTTAAAGCTTTTGCCAGTTAAATAGGGTACGCCGAGTTTTACTCATAGCTATCACTGATTCGCTGAGTCGCCTGCCAATTATAGAATAAGTCTGATTCCTACGGGTATGGGAATTACTATTTTCCTTATTTTGCCTTCCAGGCTCAAGTCTTTTCTTTCACAGTCCTAACCTTATTCCGATGCTTAATTTTCACGTTGAGGTCTTATTTAGACATAGCTGGATCTGTAAGACTTTTCACGCCAAGTTTGTTCGTTGCATCGAACGACTACATCACTGACGATGTGACCTGTCAGATCTACTTCCGGGCGCAGCGTCATGGACTTATAAATAGGCGTTTCCTAAATCTCGTGATAGAAGGAAATAAATTGTGCTGCTTTTTTGCCTTCAGTCTACGAATAACCACTTGGGGAGCAGGAGGTCGCCGCCGTTTGTCGTAAGTCACACTCTGTACTTTCAATGTTTTCCCCCCGAATATTCCTGCGGAACATGTGGGACTGGTACGGGCCATGATATAGTTGTTTACTGCGATGTCGGTTACAAGTGAAATGTTTATTCTTCGGCGCGTCAAACTTTAATATCAATTTTCCCTTTTCTTGGACGGGGGACAAAACAAGTCATCTGATCCCACACATGTTCAGCCAGAAGTTTCCGCTTTTTCAGTCATCTCCTGATATCTTTATTTTTAAGGTCGAGAGAAACATGGATATACGCGTTAGTGTCTTCGTTCTGCTGTGTCTGATGGGATACACCTGTGCAGAGCCAGTGAAGTACATTGATTGTGGTAAGTTGTACAGCGTGATCAACGGCTCAGCCTTACATTTGGGTGGCATTAATCGTATGCTTTGAATCCACGTGTTCCTTTAAATTATTTAAAAATAAGTGAGACAAATGGAGGCGTTTAAAAAAAAAAAAAGACGCGCCTGGGTTGGATGACGTCAGAGATGAGCACAATTCTTTAAAGTGCAGTTTAATATCTGACACGTTGTCTGGTTAGTGGGAAAAGGCAGCAGATGGAGTATTTTTCTGTCTTCACAATTAGACCTCATGTTCTGATCAGGACGTGCCAGATAGACCGGTCACAACCTGCCCCAGTGATTTGCAATCAGGACAAGGTCTGACCTGGACTTCATGTGGGAAAGAGTGACATTTCATTTTCTTTAAAGTTACCTCTGCAAGTCGAAAGCATTTTGGTGACAGAGGTTTTTCATAGACTATCTTAAATACTTTCATGCTGGAAGGATTTGCAAACACACTGTAGGATGAGGCCACAGTGCAGTGATCAAAATGTTTTTCCAATAAATGATAAACCGTAAGGTTCAAAGAGTTGGGAGGTGGGGAAGAAATGCTGATGATGAATGAACATTTGTACAAGGAAAGATTTGTCACACTTGTTCCTGTCAGGTGACTTTCAGTGAGTAATTGCAATAACCATAGTTAGAGAAGTAGTTGGGAGGAAAACAACCATAGAATTTCACATTATTGACTTCAGGTGTTGAGATGGTATCATGCTTAATGTCTTGTGGTTGGGCATTAATCATATCTCTTGAAATCCACTTTACATTAAATTTTTAGTGGGTGCTAAGTTATTTTATTAAATCTTGTCTGTCAAGTTGTGAAATTAATCCTACCTGCCAGGAGCTGCAGTGATGTCAGTGTGACATCAAAGATCATATGTTTGTATGATCATTTGGTAGAGGTTGCAGATGAGCTAATCTCATTTTGCTCCCCCTATATTACGTCACCACAACAAAAGCAGGCAGACTGTGAGCTTTTGCATGGTCAGGATTCTGTGATTTATTGTAAGAAGCTTGTGTTTTAATTCATTTTAATTGTCACTTTTTTCTTTCCACAAAATTTGGTTGAAGAGAATCTGCAAAGTAACTCGGTCTGCCTGATAGATTCATTTTATTAACCCACCTACTTCTAAACAATTGTTTTCCATTTTTAGCATGGCATATTTCTATCTGATGTTTAATGCTTAATACTCAAACTGCATGATTTGGCCGTGACAGTGTTTGCAGATACAGAGTGAATGGAGGCTGAAGTCTACTCTCCATGATCAAACATTGACTACTAGGAAAACTGAAAGAAGTCTGAAACCAACGTGCATTTTATGATGGAAAAGAGCCTGAAGATAGTCGTATTGGTGTACAATTTACAAAATTGATTAGGGATGTAACTATATTTACAAGAAACTTTAATCGTGTGTTTTCAGCTATATAAACGTTCCAATGTTTAACTGCAGGCTCATCTACTGGAAAAGTTAACATTGTGGACATTAACCCATGTGTCAGTCAGCCTTGCCAACTACACAAAGGACAGGCCTACAGTGTCAATGTGACATTTAACAGTGGTGAGTGGTCTTGATTAGTTTTTCGCAATCGCTTCCTGCCAGTAAAGACATGTCAGTGTCTTGATCTCAGTATCACATTTTCCCCTGCTTTAGCTGTGGTGAGCAAGACAAGCAAGGCAGTGGTCCATGGAGTTATTGCTGGAGTCCCTATTCCCTTCCCCATCCCCATTGAAGATGGCTGCAGGTCTGGAATCCAATGTCCCATCCAGAAACAGGCTGGCTATCACTATGTTACTGCTCTGCCAGTGAAGGTCGAGTATCCTGCGGTAAGGAGCCCACAGGACTGTGGTTAACTCAACTTTTTTTTTTTTTTTTTAAACCCTGCCCCAAAATTAAATTTCTGGAAGCCACATCATTATCTGAATGTAAAGCATATTTGTAAAAAAGCCCATAATCAAAGGTGTTGCAAGTTTGTACAAAATTGATCTACAACTATTTTTTTAAAGTCAAATTAAGGTAATTCAAGATGCTTATTTTTGATCTATTTAGTGCATGCTGCACTCCTACCTTTTTGAAATAGCTTTATAAATTTCAACTACCGAATAGAAATATGAACAGTTTTCGGTAAGTTCATGATAAAACCTCTTGTGCTACTCAGGTTTCAGTGCCTGTTCTCATTCTCTTCTCCCTTTCTAGATCAAGCTTGTTGTGGAGTGGGAACTGAGAGATGACGACAACAAAGACTTGTTCTGCATAAAGTTTCCGGTTCAGATAGTGAACTAAGCAATCTCTGCTTCTTGACAGGCGCTTTTTTTTTTTTTTTTAAAAGGGATTCAGAAGTAAAACTTAAAAGAATGCAAATGATTACACCTAAAGATCTTGTTTTATTCATTCATCAAATTGATTTTAAGATGTCTTTCCCTTTTGCAAGCTTGTACTGCACACATCCATTTCTAATACAGCTGACTTGGACTCAGTTCTGGTGAACTGCTCTAACATAATAGATGTGTATGTGGAAATGCTGCTTTCCTAAAATGACATCTCTGACTTGAACTACATTCCTCTCGTGTGCATATTGGCTGCTGTGTAGTCAGATGCTTAAAAGCTGGAAACTTTTTCTGTCACAACTTTTGTAATTTCTTACTGATCTTGTGCTACCGATGAACTTAGAAACTTTAAAATTAAATAAATCTGTGTGTGAGTGTGACTAGGCTTTTTTTTTTTTTTTTAAGTAAATATTGTGCCCCCCCCAAGACAAAAAATAAGCTGCAGAAATTTCTAGATGGTTCTAGCCACTACAAGATAAGGCTAAATAATGAACACAATTGTTTTATTTGTCTGGGGAAAGGCTGTCAAATCCAAATAGCTGAAAATGGAACAAGTTGTGGAAGTAGGAGTCATTGTGCCAACTGCAGCCATTTAACATGCATTACATTCTGAAGTGTTTGGGACAATTTCTCCACAATGAGCCAGACTTTGACACAAATGCAAAGCATTGCGCAATATATTGGACAATGAGCACTATCAAATTATCTCCGACCACTGGCATTGACATGCAGTTTCTCACTTTTCTGCGTAACACAAGCCTGCATGACCTTTTCATAGAAAATAAATTGTTTGTACTTTTCTAACCAGGCATCACTTAAGGCAGAGTATATATGGATTTATGGGAACAAGTTAAATTCAGGCCCTTCTGTGTTGCTGAATATTAAATATTCAGGTATATTTTGAACAATTATTAGTCACCAAGCCCCTAAACTTGAGTGAACTGGAAACTGGGTCAATATCTGTTCTCGCAATGTCCTTTTAGAACAGAGCTTAAGTATTCTTGTGCAGTTACAAATGTAACATGAGGTTAGATCTTTCCACAGTTAAGTCAACACAATGTTGCAAAGAGGCCTGCCAATCAAATCCCTCAATCAAAGCTAGACAGGAAGTCATTCAAATATATGACACTTGGAGTTAAGCAAAGTTGAGAGGGCAGAGTACCCCTTATTGTAGTTGTTAGGCAGGTGGGAATAACATAAGCTATAATATTTGACGAGTTATTATTGGCTCATATTTGAAAAACACCCACAGCATCAACCCTTCACTTGCAGTATTTTGTTCCTTTTCATTGTCCATTCTGATTCAGTCTTTCAAGCCTCTGGAGCAGGGTGTTCCCAAAGGCTTCTCTGTAACCTGGACTCAGCGTGTCCATAAGGGAGTAAACCGTCTCATGGTACTGGGTGCTCAAATCCTCATCTACTTGATCAAAGCCATAACCAACCACCTGTTTGGGCACAAAAAACAATTACTGTAAAACTGTGTTTTAAAGCTAGGTATGAAAATAAAACCTGTTGCTCTGGCTGTTTACCCTCAGTCCCGCTTCAGTGAGCTCCAGGCAATAGCGGTTTCCCTCTCTTGTCTCCACATTTATGTAGGCCACATCCAATGCACTATTCAGTCTTTGTGACATATGCATTTCAGCAACGGCAAAGAGTACATCATTGACAACAGCTTCCGCCTCCAGTCTCATGTCCTTAACGTCACCAAGCTCAACACATTCTTCGTCATATGTTGAGACGATTGAGTCCTCGGGCTGGCAGTCTATCTCCATCACCTATGACAAATAATGAAAAAATTACCATCCGGCCAAGTAAATGAGAGTTGAATCCACAAGTCGTCAATCTATTAAGTTCCCAGTGCTGAAAACAAACCGTCCAAAGTGTGCCATTATCCACTGATTTTTTAAGGCACTTTTATCTGCTTTTTTACTAAGTTTACTTCATTTGGATTTTTTAAACTCATTTCGTGGCCTCGGGGGATTTTGAATCCCTTAGAGCTCAAAATCTAATCAAATCTACAAGTTCCATTTAGCAATAAATGTACATCCGTCCATCAGTCAGTAGCATTGTTATGTTATCAAAATTCCAATTAATCTCAAGTCTGCTACGTAAAACATTAATCTGAAGGAACTGATTGACATGAAGTGTAGTTCTTGTGTTTAGTAAATGTTTATTCCTAAATTCTTGATTAAAAAAAGAACAGAGGAAATACTTTATAGCACTTAAAGCTATTGTATTAAAGCAAATGATGAGTTGATGTTAAAAAGTATAAATCAGGCAAATATTTATAAGGCATACTGTACATTTAAATACTTTTTACTGGATGGATCACAAATGTAGCATGAACCTGAAGTACTTTGTTGATTGCAGAATTTTATCAATAAAACCTTTAAAACACACAATGACTTTTACAGCTATTATCATTATGATAAATTCTTCAATGTGGAAATCAAATATTAAACTGAATTTAGAAAAAAAGGGGGTACTTTAATTCTGAGAAAGCAGTGAATACAGTACAACTTCCTGTTCCAGCACCAAACGATAAAATAATTCCTAATCATTCATTTCATATGAAGATTAAAATCACTTGATTCGATAGATGTACTCTATAGCCACGTAAGTCCTCACAGCCAGCCTTAAAAACACCTAATTCGTATTACCAGTATTCAGGATCACTCAGACAAACTAATTCTAAAATCACAGCATTTAATATGTGATGTATGTTGAATTTGGTGGAAGTCTCGTCCAAACACTTGGTTCATACTAGCCGGGGAGCCCTCTGAGAAGGCCGGAAGTGTAACGTTAATTTAATATAAACGAAAAAAATCATATACTTGTTGTCATCGATTTAGGACCGACATTCGGGCGTTTGGTTTTTTTGTTTTAGATTAAAGACTTATTTTGTATTTTGACAAACTATTTTTCTCACCTGCTTGTTGTTTGTGTTCTTCCGTTAACCGAAAAGTGGGTTCCAGGAAGCGTTAGCGTCAGCTAAGTGTTAACTATTAAGTCTCTAGTTTATGGACGGCCGGGGACTTGTCAAATGCGCACACAAGGAATCTTGTTTTGAGCTGCTTTCATTTGACGCTGAATGAATACAACAACAAAAAAACATGGAGCTAATAACTGCGCCGCGCACTACACAGCACCGCCATATTGTGACGTCATTGGACAACCCCCGGCGTGTGAAGACTGTCTACTAATGGCTCAGGGCGAAGGGAGGCGCTAATATTAATATTCATTAGAAGCGCTAGATGATTGGACTGAGGCTGCGGGATTTATTTAATCAACATTTTCTTCGACCAATGAAATAGCATATTTTAATACATATTGGCGATAGTCCCGCCTTTCGATCCAAACTATCTCCAACCACCCCCAAGTGCGTGGGCTTAGTTGGTGGTGCAGAGTCACGAAAGTGTTTGTAAACAACCCAGTCAGAAGGTAATCTAAAACTGCGCTGATCTTTAAAGTTATAAACATCGTGATTTTATGTCAGTTTGTCCTTCTGATGTATCAATGTATGTTTTGCTTTTATTGTTGTGTACATCTGTCATGTACAAGTAGATACTTGAGTGATGTTGAATTTAAGGTTAGCCGGCTAAGTTAGCCATATAGCGAGTGTGTGCGCCGACAGCGCGACGTTATAGGGCTATGCTAATGCAGGCTAACCTTGCCGGCAACGAGGGTTTATCGGTTAGAAGCCCGGTAGCTGATGAAACGAAACGCACGCTTGCCGGCTAGCCACTGCCATGTTTAGAGCAAGCCAGCACTGCTTTGTCTAGCCTTCCGTCGAAGCGCATCCCCTGTCGTTGCAATCCGATGACAGTTCTGCTAGGTAGCTAATGACTAGCATGTTTTTGGCAAGCTAACAGTTGGATCGCACATTACCCAGTAATACATTTCTATAATGAGGGTACTCGGTACTTAAAACACGTGCTATTCACGAAATCTTTGGAGGACTATATTATGACGCCACAAGAGGAATTTAAAAGGTCACCGTCGTAACATAAACTATAAACGTGACTTATCGATTTATTCTATCTCTTTTTTTCGTCAAGTCTCAGTGACAATGTTTTTAATTTCCCGTAGAAACAAACTGGAGTGTGACCAACGTTCGGGCATTTCCTCGAGCGTGAACATATCCTCCGCTCAGGTCCAAATCTTGGGATATGAAGGATGCTCGAACTTACTGATGGTTGATGTCTTCAAGTCTAAAGGATGACACATCTGTAACACCAGTGATAAGTTCCTAGCCACCTGGATCTCAGTAGCATTCTGGCTGCATCACCTCAAAATCTCTTCCTCTACTTTTGCACTCTACACACATTGAATTAAGATGCCGTGGCCATTCTCTGAGTCCATCAAGAAGCGAGCCTGCAGATATCTTCTGCACAGGTATCTTGGCAACTTTCTGCAAGAGAAGTTGAGCTTGGATCAGCTCAGCTTAGACCTTTATCAAGGCACTGGATCTCTGGCACAAGTGCCTCTAGATAAATGGGTATGTTTAGCTCTATAGTTTGTTGCAGAAAATATGGGGGATTGAAAATGTAGCTTATAACACAATCTGTCCAGTTGAAGGAGATCTTTGCCCCTCTTTCTTCTCATGTAGTCACTCAATGAGCTGCTAGAGACAGCAGATGCGCCTTTTGAAGTAACTGAAGGATTCATCCAGACAATCTCACTCAGTATCCCATGGGCAACCCTCCTGCAGGAAAACTGTGCCCTAGAGGTCAAGGGTTTGGAGATGGTTTTCAGACCAAGACCGAGAATAGGTAAGGTGGCATTAAAACATTCAAATGTGAAAGAATTGTTGGACATGTTTTTTTTTTTGTTTTTTTTTGTTGTTGTTCATTACCACGGAAAAACATACCCCATTTGAATTTACAGCATCAAGCATGGAGCCGATGTACTGGTCCAGTTTCATGACAAGCAGTATGCAACTTGCTAAAGAATGCCTGAGCCAGAAACTCAGTGATGACATTGGCGAGAGCTTCCAGCCATTTGAAGGATTAGAAAAGTTCGCTGAAACCATAGAAACAGGTAAATGTGTCTCAGTGATGGGAATCCTCCAAAACAAGTTTTGCCAATCTGGTGGTGGTTGAATGAAATTCTTTTGATTTTTTTTTTTTGCAGTTCTGAGAAGAGTCAAAGTCATATTTTTGAATACAGTTCTCAGAGTTGAACATATTCCAGAAAATTCAAAAAGTGGAATTGCACTTGAGATTCGGATAAACAAGTAAGGTTTTCTCTGATATGTTTTTTTTTTTTTTTTTTTGGTAAAAACAGGCTTTTCTGCGAGGTAACGAATTCATAAAGAGGATAGGAGCATGATACCACTGCTCGTCTTTTTCTTTTTTTTACAATTTCTCATAAGGTTTTACATATCTTGTCGAAGAATCATGTGTTGTATCTATTTGATAAGGGTTGATCAATGAGTTTATCTGAGATTTTCTACTGGTAGGGTTATATTATCTGTGGTGTCAATTAAACTGAGGCACATTTTATAGTCTTTTATTTTTGGTTGCAAACTGCTTTTTAAGTACGTGGCAGTTTTAATGTTGTTGTTTTTTTACCCATATAGTTTTAAACCATTATTGTTTTTTATTTATTACACCACTGATATTGCTGTTTTAATATGCCCCAGTTAAATAGGCCATATTGATTTGATGTAGAATGGTCAATGTTGTACATGTGTTTTTTGTTTCAGGATTTCTTACTGTGATGAAACAGGTGAGGAGAGCTCCAGCGTGAATGTGCATCAACCAACCACTTTTGCGCACAAAAACTTGCAGATGGAAGGCATTACTATATTTTGGGATGAATTCTCAGATGTGTCTCGAGCCAGTTGTAAATTTTCACCTACTCCAATGGTTGGTGTTTAGTCTTGAGAAATTCAAAGCCAAGGTTGCTTGTATATAGGGCATTTTTAACATAAAATCTCTTATTTTTGCAGGAGACTGAACCCAAGCTCTTCCCCAGCTGGAATCCCAAAATAATTTATGAACCCCATCCACAGTTCACAGAGACTGTCTCCCCTACAACTCCCTTTGAGCCTGTACAGATTGGAAGTCTGCTTGGGAGAACTGAACTGTCCCTCACCCTGAAAAACAACCCAGCCATGCCTGGAGCAAAGGTGCATCAAATGTTTCTGTTGTATCCATTGTTAAAATGCTCTGTCTGAAGTATAAATTCTTTATTTATCTAGATTACTGCTGGATGTTGTGCATGCTTTACTGTTTCCTGTATTATTTATTTTACAATTTTATACATGGCCGCTATTGTGTACTTTTCAGCTTGAAGTTGTTGGACATATTGATACACTGATTGTTCTGCTGTCCCCACGTCAAGTTCATCTACTTCTGGACTTGTTTGGAGCTTTCTCTGGGGAAGGTTAGAGAAACTTGGATTAAACAATGTGGTTTGGTGACCAGATATTTACAGAGAGAGCATTTATTTGCTTTTGCATGAAGGTGCACTCGAATGGGCCAAGGACAGAAAGAGTCGGCCCATGCAGCAAGAAGATGAGTATCGGCTCCATATGGAACTAAATCGGTGTCTGAAGAAGGATTCTGCTATGCCAGGGACAGACCCAGACCTCTTTGAGAGCCAGACCACCCGAACTGTTTCGAGTCGAGGTCTGATAAGAGCACTGTCCGCTAATCTCTTAGTTCTCTTTTTGATATGATGCCATATTGATATTAATTGATCCCTCTCTCCCAACCTGTGTTTTGTTTAGATGATGTGTTCTTCTCCATGGCGGACATGGACATGTCTCACAGCTTGTCATCACTCCCTCCTTTGGGTGAACCACCAACTGTTGACCTGGACTTATCCCTGAATAGCAACTACTCTGCCTCCCCAGGAGAATCTCCTTCTGAAAATGCAGCGGTAAGTCTTGCAAATAAAAAAGAATGGATGTGGATTTGTGTTGCATCTCTCACTCAGCAAGGTCTCATTTGATGATAATCTATTATCAGCAGCAAACTGCCCCAACTTCTCATTTAATGCAGCAGGTACAAATGTGACATTTGCGTGATGAAATTCTGTTTATATAATCGGAATCAATACCTTTGTAGACTCTCTGGGACGATTACATGGACGTACCTCGACAAAAGGAGAAACAGACAAAAGAATCTCCTATCCAGTCAAGAGACTCTCAATTCCCTCAAAAGCTATTTCGACAGACCTGTAAGTTTCACATTAGATGTGTATATTGGCGGTGCACTTAATCTATCAGTATAATCCTCCTTTTGCAAGGTGCTAATTGTACTCCAGTCAAATTGAATGTTGTGCATTTCTGTCACTTCTATTTTAGCACATCCGTCCAAAACCCATGGTGATGAGTCCAGACCGGAACTGTTATCAAGGCTGACACTTAGCAGCCTTGCCATTTCAGTCCTCCACATTGACCCACTGCCACCACCAGATGCTACTGCCAGTCCTCTTGGTCCTTTGGCTGAACACTTCTTCAGCATGGTGGGCCCTGACCAGCTTGCCCCAGCTGCCTTCCTTCAGTCTCGACCTGTCTTTAATCAGGCTTGTCCACATGACCATCTCAGGTGCACTTATACTTTTCACTATACCCAGTTTTGTAATGTTGTATTCTATCTCTGTTTATGTCAGTTTCTTGATTGAGACCTAAAAAATGTCCTGTCTTTTGTTCCGGTATATTTGCAGGTTTGTTGGCCAGGGTATGAAGATAAAGTATGAGCACTGTAAGGGATCCAGTCTGCGGACTTTTAGCACTGACGTCTCCTTGAACCAAATGGAGCTGCTAGAGTGTCTGTTCCCCTCTGAGACTCTTGTCGGTGGCTCTCAACGAGGAATTCATTACACTGAGGTCTGGGAAGCCAAGCTGCACACATACTGTAACTCACTGCATGTAGCTTTGGGCTGTTTAACACTGGATATGCAGATGGGTTCCAAACTCAAGACAAAGAATGTTTTTACATTCATTCAATGTGTTTCTAAACTCTTGGAGGACAGGATCAAGATTGTTGCCTAAATGTTCTTTCTTTGGCGGTGTACCACTTCAAAATCTAGTTCTCATTGATTTGGCAAAGACCTGCTCACTTAGAAAGCCAAAGTATGTGATTCCAGTGATATTTAGCCACCTTAATTCCATCCACGACTCCTCTGTTCCTTGTTTTCAGTAATTCTTTACTGGTTTACTAAGGTTTCTCTTCAGTTTGTCACCAGTTTGCACAAGTCAATGCAGCAACACAAAAGGAACTAGAACTAGCTGGCACATTATCACCAATTTATCTCACTAGTTTCTCTCACACCTCAGCTCCTGACATTTGACGTCAAAGCAAGCGCTGATCCTCCACTTACGACCTGCTTTCACCTGCTTTACAAGCTAGCTGAGCGCAGAGGCCCCCAGGTACATGTATCTAGTTGCTCTATATCAAACACTAGCATTACCACTCAAAACATTGGCCCATTTTGCTATCTTGAGTTTCTGTCATGTCACCGCTTTGTGGTTTTTCAGGGCGGTCAGGTTCGTCTCAGCACCATTCCCAGGAAAGCTGAGATCCAGGTCGAGCTTGGCCCTGTGCGATCCGAGCTTGACATCAGCATTGTAGACCGACTCAACTCATTACTTCAGCCTCAGAAGCTGGCTACCACTGAGCTGATGGCCCCCCACATGTACACATCCTATAATAAACACATCAGCCTGGTATGTATGCTCTCGGACTCCTAGCTTTGGAAGTATTTATGACACTTAACAGTTTCTGAGTCAGCTAATGTGAAAACTTTCTACATTGAATTTTTTCATGTAAGATACCTTATCAATTAGTAATATATATATTACCACAGAGTGAGCAGCCTTACACCACCATTGTTAAGTCACTGATATTTAATCAAATTTATTTCAGTTGTAATGTCAATGTCAATGGACAAACATAATTTTTACATCTCCCAAATGACGTAACTTTCCCAATTGTGATATCTATTTATTCTATTTTTTTAACTCAAAACTGAAGTGTATTATCAGTATGCTGATGAAGTCCCACTTTTGTCTAATGTTATATTGATATCTTTCTGACCATCTGTCATTATCTCACTAATGTTACGCTGATATTAAGTGCTGCTGGGACTTTTCAGCAATATCAGGATTTGAAATTATATTTTATATAATGAGATTTTGTATTTTTGATTGTTTTAATGCAGTTTGCTGAAATTGTTTATGTGCTTAAGACAAAAAGAACATCAGCCATTTTATCATGATTTCAAGATTTTCCCACACCCACACCTCTGTCCTTCTCTCTTGCTCTCTGTCCTTCGACCCCAACTGGTCAAGACAGAAGACCGCCCGCCTTTAGCTTGGATCTGTCCAAGGTTTCTGCCTGATAATGGCAAGTTCTTGCTCATGGGGGAATGTCTGGTGCCTGCAAATCATTTTAAAAAGTGTGGTCCAGACCTGCTTTAAATGTTAAGAATTTAGAATAGATCAGGTCTTCTTTTCCTTTCGACTGCTCCCTTCACGGTTCACCACAGCAAATCATCTGGCTCCGTCTAATCCCATTCTCTGCACTGCCTCCTCTCAAATCAACTAACTTCATGTCCTCTTTCACTCCATCTATACAGCTCCTCTTAGGTCTCTAGGCCTCCTGCCTGGCGTTCCAATCGCAGCATCCATCGACCAATATATTCACTATCCCTTTTCCATACATGTCCAAACCATCTCAGTCTGGCCTGACTTTATCGCCAAATCGAACATGTGCTGTCCTTCTGATGGACCCATTCCTGATCTTTCCGTTCATTCTAACTGATATTCTTGCTCACATATTTCCCCTTACCATTTTTCTCCCTGCCTGTTTTGCACTTGTTTCTTCACCTCTTTTCCACACTCTCTATTGCTCGGGTCTGTTTACCCTAGGTACTTAAAATCCTGTACCTCCTTTAGCTCTACTCCTTGTACCCTTAATGTGTCACTTGGGACCCTCAAACACTCGTGTTCCTCTCGAACCTTCGTTCCTCTCCTTTCCAGGGCATACCTCCACTGTTCTAGATTTTCCTCCCTTCTCTTGCTACATGAAACCATACTTCTACTCACAAATCCTTAACCTCTCCCCTCAGTCCACCTTCCTCTACTCTTTCCCATGATTTCATTGTATGGCTCATCAGTTTTATTCCTCTATAGTCACTGCAATTCGGCATATCTCCCTTCTTAAAAGATAGACACAGGCGCACTTCCCCTCCATTCCACCGGCATCCTTTCACTCACATCCTGTTGAATAATTTAGACAAAGTCTGTACCAACATATCCTTTTAAGTCTGCAGCATTTACCACACTCTCACCTATGTGGATATTCTCCATCACTTCTGCCTTGAATATAAATTTCATATATCTACACTGGCTGCATATAATGTATATATATTGATGTTTTCTTTTATAGCACAAAGCCTTTACAGAAGTTTTCCTTGAAGACAGCCACACGCCTTCCAGCTGTCATGTCTCACTTACTGTAAGTGCCCCATCACTGGGCCTTGCTGTGCGCTTCCCCATTCCGGACCTTCGCTCGGATCAGGAGAGGGGGCCATGGTTCAAAAAGTCTCTGCAAAAAGAAGTACTCTGTCTGGAACTTGAAGATGTTGAAGTAAAAACAGAGTTCACGGGTGGGAACTCTCCAGATCAAACAAAATTGGAGCTGACTTTTAGACAGCTTACAGGTTGGTCTGTGGGTGCAGAACAATTCTGTGAATATTTTCCTACCGTGGAAGAATTGTTTTTTTTTATTTATTTTTTTTTCATTTACAGGAAAGTTCCAGGAGGAATCAGGTCAGCCTGCTGCACAGTTCCTCAGAGTGTCCCACATCATGGATGGAGACATGGCAGCATCAGAGAGTGTCAAATTTGATTGGCCTCGGTAGGTGTAATCAGCCTTAACCTGATTTATCTGTTTGCAGACATTGCCCACTGATTACATATTTCTCTGCCAAGTATTGTGCTGAAGATGAACCCCACCACAGTGCACTCGATCCTTGAGCGAGCGGCGGCTGAAGATGACGAAGGGCCAGAGGACCCTTCCGTTGAAGAGGAAGAGGGGACAGCCCATTCACTGAAGGATGTGTGTGACTTTGGAAAACCAGAACCATCGCCATTTTCATCACGTAGGGTTATGTATGAGAATGAAGAGGTGGGTCTTCGTCACATGCTTAAAATATGTTAAGACAAAGGCAGCTTTGGATTTTTCCGTTCTATGGTGTTAACGTTTTAAGAAGGGCGTTGATCCGAGTGGCTCATATATTAAAAGGTATTCAAGGACTTTGTATTCAAGTCAGATCATTTTGCAAACAGAAACTCTGGTACTGCTTTGTATCAGACAGCGCAAGTGATGATGACGACAGCATGTTTTTAAAATTGTGTTCGATTTCAGATGGTCATTCCTGGTGATGTTGCTGAAATGACGGAGTTCCAGGAGAAAACAATGAACAATTGTCGTTTTATTCTTGAAATGTGTTTTCCAAATGTGCAGCTAGCTCTACCCAGCAAGACATTTTATGAAAAACTACACAATAGGTATGGCCTTTTAGATTATTTTTTCATTCCTATGCAGGGTTCTCAAATGTCTCGGAAAACTTTGGTAACATGACTACACCAGTTTTCCAAGCAAAACAGTGCATTGAAAATGAGTTAAAAAAAACCCTAAATATCCTGGAAAATCATACACTCTGGAATTTTGTTTATGTTTGGTTCATTCTGACAGTCTTTTTAATAAGGGTGAAATTATCAATCTATGCAATAAAGAAAACAGTCACTTGATTATTTTAAGTGATTTGATTTGTTTTATCTTTATTATTATGATTTGTGATATATTTGATATCACACTTTAATGATAAAAGTATTTTTTAATCAATTTACCTTAGCACTTGATGAATACTCAATCATTAAATTACAAATATGCAGCAGCCCTAATGAAAAGCAACTTCACACCACAGATCAAAACAAAAGTAATTGGCCAAGAATATGGCCATGTCATCATTATGTTCAGGGAAATTGTCTCTTTAGAGTAATCCTGTGGAACCCTGATTAGAGATGTCAAGATTACTGTATGTGTGTTCATGTATCTATGTTGACACTGTAAGTTATTGTTTTACGGTCAATGACAATTAGCAGATGGATGTTAGATTATGTACTTTTCATGGCTTCTGTTATTTCTGTTTCTTTAATAGAATTCATAATTTCCGCTTAACTGTTCCTCTTATAATTACTCCTTAACTCTTTTAAAATCTTCTAAAAAATTATTGTAGGACTTTTGAAATAGATAAATATCAATCATAATGAAATTTCCGTCTTTTATTTTGACATGTAACATGCATATTCTCTAAATTACAGGATTAACAATGACCTGTTGCTATGGGAGCCCACTGCTCCCTCGCCAGTAGAGACAGTGGAAAGCATTCCCTATGGGGTGGGACTGTCTGTCGCCAGTCAGTTAATAAACACTTATTCGAAGGACAGCTTCAGTCAGTATCGCTCTACCGGTCCTGAAGGTGAGAGATAAAAAGGACAGACTCCATGTTCTCTTTAATTTTTTTTTTTTTAAACAACCACTGTTTTATGTTGCAGAGGAGACCAGTGGCTCAGAGGAGGAGAACATGCACTACTACTCCCCTGCCTCTGTACTTGGTCCCCGGTCCCGCAAGAAGAAAAAGCCCAAAGCCCAAAACAAGACCTCCCAGAGCCTGTTCTCCATCATCCTTAATGTCAATCACGGCTTAGTGGCCCTTCAAACTAATGCAAAGGTGAGCTCACGATTCCGACACTTACTGTCCAGATATTTTATAGAAACTTGTCTTTCAGAAGAAGAGCTAATTTTCCATTTATTTCACAGAAGGAGGATAAAACGTTACTGAAAAACAAACATGGTGAATTCTGGCTAGAAGTGAAAAATGCTGTACTCTTCAGTGTCATACAGTATGAGGGCTATGAAGATCAGCATTACGTCTGTTTCCACACCAGTAATAGTTGCATGTATCACCAAGGTAAACCAACAGCAATGATTCCATGTAGTGATTCTAATTTGTTGTGTTAATATGGTGTGGTTGTTGAACATATAGATATTTATTTGCATAGCATCAGGGCTGCACTGTTTAGAATATACTCATAGATAAAACTTTTATTTTTTTTCAGGACTTGTGGATGGCGTCAGCTCTACCAAAGACATCAAGCTGCCCTGCAGAACACATCCTCATTGGCTGGAGCCGACCATCTACCAGTCAGAGACAGCTCCTGACAAATCTTCAACTCCTTCAGAGGGCATTGGTTTGGAAGCTCGCAGCATGGTGTCTGTTGCTGTCAAAATCTCATCGCAAAGTGCAGACTGCCACGTAAAGGTAGGAGCCTTTTAATCCTTGAGCGGTCAGTGGACACATGAGTGTTCTGTCTGTATTGTGAAAATACAGTCCTAGCATTTAACAGCATTAGTCACATGAGATCACTTTTCACATACGGTAATTGCGTTATGAAAATCCCACCAAAACGGTAGTTATTTTAATTTTACAATCAAGCGAAATTTTAAAGCCACCATATAAATCTGTGTGTGTTTCCTTTTGTTGCACAACAGAAAGGCATTACCTTTTTCCTTTTTCCAATTCCTCTCACCTCACTGTCCCAAAAACCACAGTGTCTTTGTAAAATTACTCTTCATCCATTTTCTAATGTTTTTTTTTTTGTTTTTCTTTGCTATGAAGGCTGACTGAAGTACACGCTTCTGCTGCCAAAACTCACTACATTCCCTCCTAGACTCTTTAATCCCTCTAATTTTAACACTAAAATGATTTTGCATACTATGATGTCCATTTGCATTTTATTTTGAAGCTCATAAACTGGTTTGTTATGTACTGTTTATCGTTACTGTTGTTCATGACCACATTGTCCTGTAGATGGAGCTATTGTTAAATTGATTGATATTAAGCTCACGCAGTAAATTCCCACCTGCTCAGTGGCAAGTTGTGTTTTCAGCTGCTACCTTATCAGTCTGAACGGCGTTTTATTTATTGAAGCATTTCTTCAAATCTGCCACTGCTACGGCATCTCTTTCTATCTAGTAATCTTTTATTGAAATCTAGTATATCAGTTATTTTCCTTTTTTAATGTAGAATTGTGATTATTTCAATAACATTCATTTTAATGCAGGAATATCTGGTTGCTGTTGGAGTGAGAGGGGCCACGCTCCAGCACAGGGTGGTTCCTCCCACCCTGGGCTGGTATGATCAGGTAGGACGAGTGCTTCACCAGCCTTTTTTTACGTAGTAAGATTTAAAAGAAAAGCCGGCCAGTAAAAGTTTGTCTCTTTTGTTCTGTGCGCCACAGATTATTGACTTTTTAAATGTCTCTGATGAGCCTGTGCTGGGTTACGCTCCTCCTACATCAATCACTGCTCTCCACCTTCATTTGTGGAGCTGCTCTCTAGACTACAGGTAAAGTAGACTTCAGACCTCCAATTATTTGATGTTGCTTTTTCAAGTGTTCTCCAGGTTTATTCTAATGCAGCTTATCTTTGTCTCTTTCGGCAGACCCCTCTATCTGCCACTCAGATCCATGCTAGTTGTAGAAACTTTTAGCATCTCCAGCAGTGTGGCTTTGGACCATTCCTCTTCAACACTCCGGTATTATCTCTTAGTATCTCTTAGTATCTCTCAAATAACAAATAATGGATTCAATTGCCCATGTTGTATTCAATTATTTGCCTTTTCTAATAATAAGCTGTTGTTTGCAGGATCATTTTGGATGAAGCTGCTCTGTTCCTTTCAGATAAGAATAATGTTGTCAATGTCAATTTAGCACGTGGTGAGTGGATTTTTTTTTTTTGTATAGATTGCATGAAATGTATAGGGGAGCTTTTTACCAATGCTTTCCCTCCTGTTGGCACAGACTATGTCCAGGTGGTAGACATGGGAACGCTAGAGCTGAGAATTACGGCTGTCAAGCCAGGAGTGGATGGAAAATTGGTCGGAGTTTGAAATTTCTACATGATTTTTATCTCTACAGTATATGTAATTCAGAGAAGTAATTTGATGCTTTTTTTTTTCATTGTCCATCAGTCTGAGCCAAGATTTGAGCTCCGCTGTTCCAGCGACGTCATTCACATCAGAACTTGCTCAGACTCCTGTGCTGCACTCATGAACCTCATCCAGTACATTGCCAGTTACGGCGATTTGCTGCCTCCTCCAGAACCAGAGTCCAAACACAGTGGCTCCACTTCAAGAACCAAGGTCAGCGTTGGTATCATTTTGTGAGCCAGTATTTCTGCATAGTGCCATTCCACGATTTACAAGTCATACTTAATTTAAGGATTTCATTTGGGCAGGTGGAATTTCCCAGTCAATCAACATCTCAGACTCCGCTGCTTGCTGACACGGAGCAGCAGATGTTACAAGATCTGATGATCGAAGCGATGGAGGAGACAGACGGGGAGCAAGCACTGGGACTGAAGCAGAAGGGTAAAGATTTGGTTCAGGTGAAGTTTCATCTTTAGCATTGTGAATAATTTAAATTGATGCCAACATAATTTGCAGGTGCACATGAAGAGAGGAGTCATGACCAGGACCGTCCTCGTTCTGATCTCTTCCTGTTTCCCGACGAGAGCGGGAATCAGGACTCAAGCCCCACTTACCCCATGCTCCACTCTCCTCTCATCACTCCAGCACCTACCCTGGCCCAAGAGACGGATGACTTTTGTATTTTGGAAACACCAGGTTCCAGAGAAGAAGTCAGGATGTGTTATTTTCCAACATTTGAACGTTGAAGATTTTTTCAGTTGTAGTCTAACATGGTGTCACTGTGACCGATATGTGTTTCAGGATCGTGATCAAGAGCCAGTAGTGAAACAACTTACCTCTGAGCCAGTGGAAATTAAATACGATCACTTCAGTCAACCTTTAGATGGAAGTGATTCCAGCCGAGGAACCATGAATTTTCCCATCCCAGAGGTGCGCTACTTAATCAAAGAGATTTCTGTTGTGTGGCACCTTTATGGCGGGAAAGATTTTGGGAATGCAACTTTGACAGCTTCGCCTGCAAGAAGTTGGGGGTGAGCCATGACTTGCTGAGAATAAAACACTAAATCTGTTCAAAGGGAATCTGTCTTGATTCATTTTTACCTGTTTGTCCTTGTAGGTCAACTCCCCACACGTCCCCCTCTCAAACTCCAGTCCGACAGGTCAGAGGTTCAGGACGAGGTGGAGGCGGAAAAGGAAGGAACCCCGATGTCTTGCTGGAGATCCAGCTCAGTAAAGTGGGTTCTATTTATTGTGTATTACTCATGAGATTACATAAATGTCCGTTTTTTTTCTTCTTCATCTATTTATTTGTCTTCCTCAGGTGAGATTTCAGCATGAGGTATACCCTCAAAACCCAGTGGTTTTGGTGTCTGCAGTGGACAAACCTGTTTCCCGGCAAGTATTTGTTGTGCAGGACCTCGAGATTAGAGACAGACTTGCTACCTCACAGATGAACAAATTCCTCTACTTGTACTCCAGCAAGGAAATGCCCCGAAAGGCCCATTCTAATATGGTGAGGATGACAACACTCGAATATGAGCATTCTCTTATCTGAGCTTTGTGTCAATACCTCGATGTTTTTGTCTTTAGCTTGCAGTAAAGGCGCTGCACATGTGTATGGCGTCAAGGCCAGCCCCACAGGAGTGCTGCCTACGTGTTTCGCTCATGCCTCTTCGCCTCAATATTGATCAGGTACAGCACAGATTCTTTGATGTGTGTCAAGGTGTCAATAGTCATGACAGCATTTGACCCTAAATGACAGAAAATCCCTTTTGGTTCATTGTAGGATGCATTATTCTTCCTGAAGGACTTCTTCACCAATCTTGCAACAGAAGTTGAGTTTTTTTCACCTCCTGTTCAAGAAGGTAGAATTCATTGAATGCATCCCCAAATCACCTGCCATTGATTTGACTGGGAAATACGTGTTTCTAATCATAATGTTTTGTGCTGCAGCTGTCTGTGTTTCATCAAAGAAGACTGCTGGCCCGGAGATCACCTGCAGTTTCTCCAAACACACGTGCAGCGGCCAGGACCCAGCACCCATCATCTCAGTGCCAGCTCAGATACGAATGAACAATGGTCTCTCCTCATCTGGCAGGGAGGAGGGAGGTGAAAATGAAGGCTCTACACCGTCTTTCACAGACCAGCCAATCTTCTTTAGGTCTGTTTCAAAAAACCTGATATCAAATGTGCCTGTGAAGATCTCAATGGTCCTTTTCAACATCACCTTTTCTTAACAGGGAATTTCGATTTACCTCTGAGGTTCCCATTCGCTTAGATTACCATGGGAAACATGTTTCAATGGAGCAGGTACATAGTCTGAGAGGGTTGAGAATGAATTCCATGTTATGTTGTTTGTGCCTCAAGAATAATTTTGCACCCACTATTTTTTTTTTCTCAGGGAACATTTGCAGGAATCATTATTGGATTGACACAACTGAACTGTTCAGAACTGAAGCTGAGACGGTTGTGCTACCGACAAGGGTATGTTTATCATTCATCCTTTTATTATTGCCATTGAGTCAGCCTGCATTGCAGTAGTTTATGAGCTGTTTGTGTGCCCTCAAAAAACTGAATTGAAAAGGCTGTTTGAAAAATAATATGATGCACTTAGTACTTAAAATTCAAAGCTTCCATTAGCAGTTGGAACTGTTGAGATTAGTTTTTTTTTATAGCAAATGACAAAAAGAGTATTTTGAGTTCAGTCCCAGATAGTTTGTAAATCACTTTTCACTTTGAATTTAACCTATTTTTTTCCTTATTTCTGTTTTCCAGGTTGTTAGGTGTGGATAAGCTGTTTTCCTATGCAATAAATGAGTGGTTAAATGACATAAAGAAGAACCAGCTTCCAGGCATCCTGGGTGGTGTGGGACCCATTCACTCTCTAGTCCAGCTGGGTAAGGAGTAATTGTCAGCTCCAGTCATTCTGCAGATCCGAATGTAGCTATTTTTCACATCTGATTGTTGGTATGTTGTTTGCTAAAATCACATTAAATGTGAGGGCTATTAATGCCTCTCCACTTCATCCACACATATGTTGGCAATGAATTGGCTGTGTATGACACAGTCTTCTGAAAACGTTTATTTTTCTTCTGAAGTGAAGAGCTGATCTTAAGTTATGTCTTAGAGGCTGGATTGGCATTGGCCTCGATCCATCAGATGCTGTGAATGTCCAGGGTGTGAGCTTTTGTTTTTCGTTTTGTTTAGTTCAAGGATTCAGAGACTTGGTATGGCTCCCCATTGAGCAGTACAGGAAAGATGGTCGGATAGTCCGTGGGTTTCAGCGTGGAACTGCTTCCTTTGGAACCTCTACAGCGATGGCTGCTCTGGAGCTCACCAATAGGATGGTGCGAACCATCCAGGTATATATGTTTACTAAAAAACCTGTAATCCATCCTAAGGCTGTAATTAGAATTCGAACATTGCCATGTGTCTCTTTCAGGCGGCAGCTGAGACAGCCTATGATATGGTGTCTCCAGTGCCCGATGAGAGGGACACGAAGAGGATAAAACGTTACTCTCATTATGGACTTGCTCATCAGCCCGTTGACCTTAGAGAAGGTGTAGCCAAAGCCTATACTGTGGTAAAAGAGGTACTCACACTCTGACTCAACATACTTGTACTTCCAATGACAGTGAATTGGAATTCAGTTGACTAATGAGTGCATGCTGTGTCCATCTCCAGGGGATCACAGACACAGCACTGACCATCTATGACACCGCTACCCGGGAACATGAACAACGTGGTATGACAGGAGCAGTGGGTGGTGTTCTCCGCCAGCTGCCGCCAGCGGTGGTCAAGCCTCTCATTATGGCCACAGAAGCCACCTCCAATGTCCTGGGTGGAATGAGGAACCAGATTCACCCCGACGCACGGCAGGAGGAGTCTCAAAAATGGAGGCAATGTGAGGAGTAATAATTGTTGCACTAAGGACTTCAGATCTCCCACAAGCTCTTGCAAAGACGAACTTCTCAGGGGTGTACAACACCTCCCTGATGTAGTCAAATAGCGTTCATCTCATTGTTATTTCAGCGACTGTGATTCAGCTTTTGTCCGCTTACCAGTTCTCTAACAGTGCCTTTTATGGTCAGCAATGTGTGATTCAACAAAGGGATGCATAAAGTTAAGGAATAAAAAAGCCACACTATCATCTGCATTACAGTCTGTAGGGGGGGGGAAATGCATTTAAATGTAAAACATTGAAAATGAGGAAAGGAGTTGTTATCTCATGAGGCTATTTGCTACATATTCAAACATATTTTTACAAGCTGCATAGTTTTGTTCTCATGTCTTTGCTTGGTACCACAGATGAAAAGGTAACCCTTAATTCATATGTACTGTACATGGGCTTTGTGTACTGTAAATAGCCTAAATATCTCGCACTTCATGCAATTACAACAAACCAAGTGTAAAAACTGGATGTGTCTGTACCATGAAGTTCGGCAATCAGCACTTTCAAGGCATTTGTTATCATTCATGGTCTTTCTAGTTTCACAATTTTATCTGGGGCTGTGGTCAGTGTTTTCTAGCTAAGGGGGGACAAGTTGTTGATGCACAAATGCTGAGGTCCAGATGCTCCTCTCGATAACTAAATGAAATGAAACAAACTTCAAGAAGTCAGTCATTCACACCATATTGTTGACACTAATTGGGCAGAAAACTGTATCATCTTAAAACGTGTTCATTTAAAAAACACGTTTTAAGTCTTTCACTAGTGATATGTGCTATGATCTGTATGAGGCCGTGGACTATGAGGAAATAATTGTACATATGTGTACAGTTGATTCTTGAATTTGTATTTAAAGCATGAATGAGGAATAAAAAGTGAAATGAAATATCTGATTTCCAAGTGAATTCGCTCTTTCTGTTGGGTTGAGACCTACAATTTTGCGGATATCTGCGTTTTCGATCAAAGCATTTACCGCGATGAACTGTGAATTCCTCGTTCACTCAGTTCGACTTCTATCCTGAACGGCGTTGCCTGTCGCAACGGAAGAAGCGTATAATGCTATGGTAACACTCAAGTTAGCAGCAGTTTTCACCACCTGTCGAACGGTTGAGGTAAGCAATGGCGGACCTGAACGCCGGTTTTGAGCACCCTGTGTCGAGATAGGGCCTATGAGGATGAGGAGGGTGTACCGCATCGTCGTGCACGCACAGTTTTGATGTTATTTTGCGGGAGCGCGCACACTCGACTGAATTTAACTTATTCTACATTATTTACGACGCTGTTATAAGCCTAGCCAAAGTGTAAAATTCAAAGACATAGTGCTTATGTGATGAGACCTCATCAGTCCATAGACTCAGAAAACTGCATAAAACTCGGAAAATCCGCCAACATCTAACTCGTCTCTGGCTGCAAAATAGAGTATTCACAGAGACATGTATCATCAAGAGTTATAGTATACTCTATAACAGTAACATAAAGCCATCACATGGTATTTTTTTTCAAACTTCTGTACTAGCACACACTGACCAGTTAATGTGGACCTAAAGCATAAAGTACTCTCAGAAAACAAAAAGGTTTACAACACACAGTGATGTTGAGGAAAACAACTGGTGATTACTGCAAAGGTAGAACAAGACTGCTCTGCCAACGGACCCTGAGATATGTTTTTAAAATTGTTTTTCTGATTGTCGGTGTGTTTTAGGGAGTGTGTTTGGCACCTCAGAGCCAACACAGGCTGCTATTGTGATCAGTTGCACTTTTCCATAAAGCCTGGGTTAACAATATGGTATTATGTTTGATGTATATCTCTGGCAGCATAAACATACTTAAGTACTACAAATAATTTATCAAAATGTCAAAATGTAATTGAGATTTCTGAGTGGCTTTTACATTGACTAGGAAGGTTCCGAATACCTGCTTCATCTTCTGTTTTGAGTATGTTTGTATAACCAGACTCGCTGCCAGTAGGAGACGACCGTGACCTCCGCCTGGGGATAGTGGGAATGGGTCACATGGGGAAACAGCTTCTCATAACCTCCTGACAAAGACTGGTGTCAAGCAATCATATATCAAAATCTCAACCAGGACACCAGGATCTGTGGGTACAGAGAAATAACATGATTCAGAGTTCGCGCTTATTAGGCATGTAAACCCATTATTTATTTTGACAGAAAATGAAGTTATTATATTGACGTAATGAAACATGCGTTTGTACTTTATTTCATTTTATACTGGAGAATAATGCTTTTTCCCAATGTCCTAAATTGGTTACATTTCTTTTGTATTTGAATGAAATCAGTTAGTAGAGCGATCGTCCTTGGAACCGAACATTCCTGGTTCGATTCCCAGCTCCTCCTAGTCTGTCAGAGTGTTGTTGAGCAAGAACCCCCTAACTGCTCTCCTGGCACCGCTAGCTGGCAACTAACTGCTCATGGTTCATCCATGATGGGTTAAATGGAGAGGACATTCCCAGCGAGGGATTAACAAGTATGAATTATAAATGTGTCTTTGACAATGGCAGGCTGTGGCATCATGAGATATTCTGTTCCTGCTCTGTCTGACCTCTTGGCTCCCCAAGATCTGTTGAAGGGCTGCCTTATGTACAGCATCACCTCTGCTCTCCCTGTCACCGGGTGTAATCATATTTACAGTCCTGATATCAGAGGTTATCAGTCACTTAATTAATTTTTCATTATTTATTTAGACATTTCAAGTGAAACTTACTTTGTGACCACGTCACTCTCAGATCATAATGATTTTGCAGAAGACGACAACAGAGTGGTAGCTGTGCTGCACTGATCTGACCACCACCTTGAAAGATCCTAATCTTATAGCATTCTTCAATGCAAGGCACAGAATCATATCTGTGTGACTCACAGATTCAAGATTCAAAGTGTTTATTGTATATGTACAGTGTGGAAACGTGTTTCCCTGTACAATGAAATGAGTACTTTGCTGTCCGCAGTGCATTTGGATCTGTGTATTGATGTATGTAATATATCGGTCACAGCTCCTGTCATCCTCCTGTCTAACATCATTGGTACTGTATATCAGTAGAATGTTGTGATGTGTCGAAACACAGTGATATATTATTTCAAAAATTAAAATATATTTTGATTGAATTACTTTTTACTACCAAGAACACAGTTCTATTTTTTCTTTGAGAGTTTAGTTTCCCTGCTAATACTCTGCTACATTCAGCATTATTTTTACTTCATTTCTTGCTGATTGTCGAGTTATTCTGTTCTTTCCTGGTAATATCTGGTAGACAAAAGTACAACTCTTATAGTGTGTTATCTTTCAGCTCAGTTTAATGCAACACTTTTTTTTTGTTTTACAGTTTAACTAAAGGGGAATTGCACTCATACAATCAAAAAAGTGTGTGATTTCCCTATTGAGGTGACATTTCTAAATGTATTACCAAGGTGTGTGGAGTCTTGCACAGCCTGCTAAATATGAGTATTCGAACCAGCTAGGGATACTCAGGGATCAGAACCTATAAAGAGAAGTGGACACATACTCACATGTAATATGCATGTGATTTAATGTATTTGGTAACTTCTCTTATTGTCAAAATGTTTTATGTTTTTTTTCTTAGAGGCCTTTAGCCTGGTCTCCATTTGTTGATGCACAAATCACGGAGGCTCCTCTGCTATTCTTTTAATTAGGCAGCGAACCTACACAGCATTGCATCTCTCCTGTTCATAGATCCCTGCAGGAGACAACAGCAAAATGGAAATGACTATTTGTTCTGACAAATCATATTGTTTTGCTTTGTTTCTTTTTTTTAAACATATCGTATCATTATTATTTTTGAGATGTACATGATCGATATTTTGCCAATTGATTGTACTCATTTAAACACGCGATGTTTGAGCGCTTTAAAATAAGCTATTAACAGCGTTTATTATTCGGTGCATTTATTGATTTATTTACGGATCTATTTATGGACTGTGACTGCATGATGTCATAAATTTGCATAGCACAAAATGCTATGGACATTTTTTAGATATATACATGCTTCAGTTTGTTAAAGAAAAGCTTACTTATCAACAGGGTGTATACGCAATTTGTTTTGTATGTTTCTTTTGGTTGTAATTATATTTGGGGGTTTTCTTGTGTATTGTTGTCGGGATTCTTTTTTTTTTTGGGCTGGGGGAGGGAGCGCATCATAGTTGTGATGCGTACCATGAAAGAAAGACGGTCACTCACAGCTGTCATGTTTATGCAAAGCGAAAAAAACGAAACCCTATCCATCGCCGCCCAGCAGTCTCGTGCCTCCCTGACAGGGTTTCTAAGAAAAACACGGAAGTCTCCAAATCTCTGTTTTTCTCGTCAGCCCGCAATTGCAGCAGCCGCCGCCGCTCGGCCGAGGGGGCTGTCACATGATTGCGGTGACATGAAAATGTCCTATACAGTGGCTTGAGTGAGACGAAAGTGAACTCGGAGCAGGTCGTTGGGATTTTCCTTACGTCGAGGTGAGGTTTTAATTCGCCCCCCCCAGCTTCCCCACCACTTTTTCTTGTCGCTTCCTCTCTGCTTGCTAATGGGAACTAGCCGCTTGCGAGCTAACCCCGGCGCTGCCTCGTTCTACCGTGGCGGCTTCCTTCCTTCCTCGCGTCGTGTTGAGCTGGTGTGTTGTTGTGTTTGTGTTACGGATGGGAAACGGCAGTTTGTTTTGTAAACTTAAAATTACCCGAGACACGCATGGAAGCTAGAGGGAGAGTTAACCTCCTCCCTGGCATCCGGAGGGGCGGGGTTTCCTCTCCGCTGGCCACGCAGACTGATGGGTTTGTCTTGTGTTATAGCTATGGAGAGATTAGAAGCCTCATCGGAGCTCCAGTCCCGCCTGTCGTCTCTGTCCTTCTCGTCTTTTCCCGGAATAACATCGAAGCAGTGCGAAAATAAACCTCCGGACAGGTAATCCGTCGTTGCGCTGCCCGCGATGACGACCGAACTCAGCGCTCCATCTACTTGTTGAATCCCTACGTGGCTGCAGTGTCAAGTTTCATCGTTTCTCACCACAGGCTCCAGAATACAGACATGTCGAAGAATTCCAGCCAGTCCCTTCGACACCCCGGTATGAATGACACCGAGAAGGATCCGGACCGGCGCTGTGAGGTAGCTGCCATTCCCCTGTGATGCGTGAGAGGTCATCGGGTGGCTCCAGCAAGTACCGTATCTGCTGCTATAATGTATTTTGTGTTTAAACATTTCGAGGGTGATGATGAGGCACCTGCCGATCACCGCACCGCGGTGGAAGGAGGTGAGGAGAGCAACAGTGCTGTTAGCTTCCAGCTCTCCGCTGAGAATAAAGGTGAGCTCCTGATGAGCGTGCCATCATGACTGGCGGTTCGACTCAGAAAGGTCTTGCGCTTTTGGAATAGAAGCACTTGTACAAAGTGATGAATCAATGATTTCAATTTCTTTGCATAGACGTCATCAGGTTAGTTGTCACACTCTCCTCGGTCACACTGCCTGTTTTTTCCCCTCCTGATGCAGCCGAAATGCCACCCTTGAAACCCCCGACAACATGGACATCTGCTGCACTTAAGGAGCTCAAGGCCAAACTTCGAACAGAGAAGGACAGCATTGTGACAGTGTACCGTGGCGACATCATGACCGTGCACGTGCCCACGGTTCCAGAAGCCAAAAAAGTGTGCTGGGAATTTGCAACAGATGGTTACGACATTGGCTTTGGCATCTATTTTGACTGGACTCCCGTCACTAGTCGGTCTATCACTGTGCACATCAGTGAATCGAGTGATGACGAAGATGAAGAGGAGGAGCTCGAAGGTGAGTTCTTTTTTGCACGATAAAAATCTCTCATTTAGGTGTGTCTTTACCATTTTTATTGGGTGTCATCAGCTGTTCTGCACTCACTTTAGTATTACAAATGCTTCTCTGCATCTGCATTATCTCCATTTTGTATATTTTTCAACTCAGGGCCCATTAGTAATGGAGACGTTGAGAAGGGCTCCAAGACGCAGACCAACTCCAACCTTGCTGAAATTCTACCTGTATACCGTCAGGATAGCCACCTGTCTGTCCATGGGGGTAGCCATGATTTTCCAGGTGAAGGAACATATCTCCTAAAGTTTGACAACTCCTACTCCCTATGGCGAAATAAAACTCTTTACTACAGAGTTTATTACAGTGCCTGAATTGCCAGTCCTCTTGTTTTTGAATGTATAATTTACAAAAGAATATTACTCAAAAGAATGCTATACTATTTTTGAAACCACGCATAAAAGAGAGAGTTTAAATATAGTCATTTCTATTCTTTATCTTCAGTTGCCACGCGTCTACTTTTCATCTCAATGCGACATTTGCTCCGTCGTCATTCCGATCCATATTTGAAGAAGCCTTGCCTCTGTGCCCCCATGTATGCACTGTGCCCACCATAAACCATATGTCTTCTTCAGCTGTAACATTTCTATGTAGCAGCGATCAGGGAACACCTGCGCAAAACCCATGTTGGCAGGCCAGGTGCTTGAATAGGAAAGTGCTTCGAAGAAACGAAAGGTTTTTGTTCGTTGTGTGCAAGCACGTGTGGGACATGCACCCACAAGCAATCACACCACATTGCTCATGTTGTTCCTGCTATTTAATCTGTCTTGCGGCATAACTTATTTTAAATCAAATTTTTGCTGAAATACTGCTGTGTTTCTTGAAAATAGAAGGTAAGAATGTCAAATGTCCTAAAGCAAGTGGTGTCAGCTGTCCAGAGAGTGCTTTTTATGACACGAATAAAGCCATCCCTTATCACATAAAGCTCTTATTATGTAATATAGGGTCAATATTTACAATTGTCCCCCCTTCTTTAATTTTCTGTTTCAGACTTAGCAAGCAGTGATAATTTCATCTAAATGTATTTTGTGCACAGGTCTTTGTAAGTGAAGGTCAGTCGATTTGAATATTTTCTGTGCAATGGTCGCACTTTGAATTTGACTGTTTTGTGTCCTTGCTCCAGCGCATTTCAAAAAAATATTGTGCTTGTCATTTCCACTCTTGTGCATATTCAGAAAATGATGTCACAAATTTGGCTGCAAATGTTCTCTACAATGCAAAGCAACAGCTTTAAAGCTTCCTATGTTTGCTCTACTGTACCTTATAAGTTATGAAGATGTTTGTTCCTCCAAATTTATATTCCATAATAAAGAGACGATTATCTAGTTTTCTTTGTGATTTATGTTTGTTTGAGAAGCCTTGTAAAGACTATGATAACCAGTAGGTACTTAGCTACAAATGACTTGAAGGGCTTTCAACCAAATCTGTACCTTCCACCTGAGACACCATCATTTCATAACAGTCTCACTACTGATCCACAATTAGAAAGTGCTTTAGGGGGGTCCCTTGTGTTTTCATTAAACTGTGGCATGTGGGGATTGATGTAATTATTGCAAGGCTGCTGATGAAACCAAACCAGGATTTATTTTCAGCTTTCCCGGAAGGCCAGTTAAAATCCAGATGTGAATCCAGTATGAACAACTTAAGTTGCATAACACGTTATTAAAGCAACAATTTTCATCTTTCTAAAATGCTAGATTTAGATGTTTAAATGCCGAGTTTCCTTACATTATTGTACGCACAGTCATGGAAAGAAAATCATTAATCTTGACAATTAATGCAAATTAAATTTGACAATTGCATTTTCTGTATTTTTCTTAGTCGATGCAAATGATAGAGGCAGTGAAAACTCCCAGTTCAAACACCAGAGATCTGCTCATGTTCTCATTTGAATGTTTGTCACTGCACAGATTAATGTGTGGGCAGAGTTTACCACAAGCCCTTATATTTTTTCGAATAACTATATACATGTTTAATTTTTATGTATGTCATTTATTATGTTTTTAATGTTCTGTACCTCCACACTCCCATTTCAGCAACACCATGAAGGATTTTATCAATCAAAAAAAACTACCTGCATTGTGATAGAGGGATAAGTCATTAAATTTCAGTGTCAAAGATATAGGTAACTAAATGGAAACGAATTAGACATCATAATGTCCTACACAGAAATATCAACCCGTGCAATACAACATCCTTTGCATGCTCTGAGAGCGTGTGCCAATGTGCTGGCTGATTATCTCACTTCCATCTTTGACCGTCAACTCAGCCAGAGCCTCATATCCTTCCGCTACAAGACCACAAGCACCGTGCCTCTTCCTAAGAAGAGCCTCACCCACCTGCATGAATGATTGCAGGCCAGTAGCACTCACTTCAAACCTCATGAAGTGCCTGGGGAGACTGGTGCTTGCCCACAGTCAGAGCAGGATACCAGACACCCTGAATTCCCTGCTGTTTGCCTACAGACACAACAGGTCCACTTCAGACACCATAACCGCCACCCTTCATTATTCTCTCTCCCTCCTGGAAGAACAACCACCATTAGGATGCTCTTTGGCAACTACAGCTCTGCCTTCAACACAGCCATCCTCCAAAAACTCATCCACAAATGTCCACACTTGGCCTGCACCCAATCCTTTGTGACTAGCACCAAGACTTTCTGATAGGCAGATCCCAGTCTGTCAGGATTGGTAGAAGCACTTCAGCCAGTATTATCACAAATTTGGGCACTCCTCAGGAATGTGTCCTGAGTCCCATCCACTACACCCTGTTCACTCACGACTGTCGCTTCCCACAAGGATAAGATGCATCTCTGGCAGGGATGAGACAGCCTACAGGATTGAGATGTCCAGTCTGGTGTCATGGTATGAGAACAACAACCTCACCCTCAACACAGAGAACAAAGGAGATGATAGTTAACATGACGAAGGAGAGGACACCTCATTAACCACTATTCACTGGGGAGTTTGGAATACAGAGAGTGAGGTGTTTTAAATACCTTGGTGTCCACATCAGTGAGTACCTCACCTGGTCACCTGAGATCCTCAGCAACATCGTTGAGAGTATCTTAACCAGCTGCTCCTCCAGACCGAAAATGCCTTCAGCGAATGGTGAAGGCTGCAGAGAAGATCAGCAGGACTCCACTGCCGTCTTGCACACTATCTACACCCACCCACAGCATTGACTGTAGAAACGTCTACTACAGGCTGGAGGACCAGATGTAGGACTTCAAGACTGAAGAACTCTTTCTGTCCCACTGCCATCAGACTCCTAAACAGCTGACAGAAGTTCACAACTACGGACTACCCCCAGCACAATCAGCTGCACTTGACATTTCAATTTGCACCTTTTCAATTTGCACACTCGTTGCCCAGACACTCAAACTTGCCAAACAGCCATGAAATATTCATGGACTGTCTGCACATGACCGGCTCAACTTGTACACTCAATTTGGACTTTTCATTTCGCACTTACTTAATAGCACAACCATTGCAGACCCTGGCAAAATAGTTGAGAAATCGGTAAATAGTCCTATCTCCATTGTTTAAGTTCTGCAGTGTTTACTTTTCTGCTGTATCATTTACATGCTACCTTTTACAAAACGATTGCGTATTTACTCTATGCCTGTGTTACTAGTATCTTACCAATGCTTATATAATACCGTATGTTATTCACTGCAGAATACAAAGAAAGCTTCATTTCCATTTCACGGTACAGGGAAACATGCTGAATCCTTGAAAAATATCTTAAGTACATTTAAATTAAACTTTTATTTTCAAAGTTTGGAGTCGTGAGCTATGCTACTGGTTGGCAGAAGCATTTCAAGTTTCACATCTTCAAAGATGTCCGGTGAAAGTGGGCGTTTTAAGTGATCGACAAACCGATACAGTCAAACCTCCCACCGGCTTTATTGACTACCGACCTGAAAATATCGTGTTAATTGTAAGATTCACTGAAAATATGTTTGAATCTGCGCTCAATAGAATAAGTTTAAACCGCCACATTTCATGGAAAAATATTTCTAAAAACCACCACCACGTACTCACAGACTACGATATGTTGTTTTTTTTTGTGAGCAAATAAATGTTGAGGTAAAGTTCGTTGCTCGTCCCTTTAGCGCTGAGGCTTTAAATGAATGACTCTCAGGTGTGTTCTTGAGGCCGACCCCGCTCCTCTCAGCCAATCAGAGAGCATCGCGAGAGTTCCCGCCGGGCCGGGACTTCCCAACTTAAGGCGCCCGGGTTTTCTCACAGGAACCCGTGCGACCTCTGTACGATGGGGAAGCTCACATTTTACGTCCTGTGGTCTCTGCGCGATGCTCCTCGGCAGTTTATCGGGTCGGCCTCTCTGGCAGACATTTTCTTCCTTTGACCCACGGCCATTAAACTCGCCCTCTTCCTTATTTTGCGCAGGAAACCCACCCGGAGGTTTTTCCACGTGCACGTGCCACTGCCTCTTCCCAGACAGCTGGTGATCTTCAGTCTGGGAGACTGGAGCTGCACTGACGCCTCCATCTCCGTGGAGGTTCTGGTCAGTGCTGACGTGCAGGCTCAGAGAATTGGGACTCTGTCGTCTCAAGCGCGGTATATTAAAAACGGGAACGGCTTTTTTTTTTTTTTTTTTTTTTTTTCCTCGGGGATCAGGGGGGGGAAAGGGGGGAAAGGAAAACCCAATCCCTTTTTCCTTTCGGTGCCTGGTTTTTTGGGGGGGCTGGGGG
>CAAKHD010013778.1:214908-303791 GCA_901007705.1 Fistularia tabacaria | reverse complement strand
CCCAAGCGGGGTCTGCAAATTGCGGGTCTTTTTTTTTTTTTTTTTTTTTTTTTGGCTCCTCGGAGATCAGGGTGGAGAAAGAGTCGAAAGGAAAACCCAATCCCTTGTTCCTTTCAGGTGCCTGATCTTTGAGGGGGGCTGGAGCGCCAACTTGGAGTCAGTCGCTGCAGAGAGAGGCAGGAGAGGGGTGTATGGCAAGATCGTGCTCACCTTGTTTGGAGAGGTGGGTTTGCAGTTAAGTTTATTAAAAAAATAAAAAATAAAACAGCCTAAATTACTCAGCTATGCTTAGAACTGCAAGTAGAAAAAGTTTCATCACATACCTAAAGACCTACAGAAATACCTGGTGTTTGTGAAACGAAGGTAACTAATTGTCTTCATGCCATCTAATCCTTCCATAATGTATGAATTTTCAATTTTTTTTTTTTCAGTTTCCATGTTAAACTATTGTCTCTGAAGAATACATGACTTGTTTGTAACATAAGCAATCATAACCCCCTTCCCCACTTCTAAATTGACACATCTTCTAAACAGTGGTTTGACTTGTGCAGGCTTTAAGATAACACGGCTGATGCAAGTCAATGTCTTTTCAGCATGTTGTAACTGGGCCATAAAGCGGCTGAGTTGATAGGAGTCTGGTGAGGTGGTTAAGATGATATGTCTGGATTCACTTCAGGATGCATTTCATTTGGTTGGCTAAGAAACCTACAGGCCATTTGTTTATTGTGAGACAAGAACAAAAATTCTGATCTTGTCAGATTTTTGTTGGAAGCTACGCTAACCCTGAAAGTGTGTCCAAAGTGGTCTTGTAGCCTCTCACTCACCTTGCAACCTCAGGCCAAAGATGTCATGTTTATTTTAGTAACAGAGGGACAGCCCATAGTCTGTACGTGGCTTTCAAATCTGTATTTAAAAAATTTCTCTCTCAGGAGCATAGGGACAATTGTTTTTTTAAATGTGTAAATCTGCACTCTCGCTTGCTGCTGTAGTAAGAAGTGACTTTATTTTTCTTTGTAAGAGATCTTCAGTTTTCTGTATTTAAAGAAGCATGTTCAGTCGCTCAGACAGGCTCCCTGTTTTTGTCATGCGTGTGTGTGATCGGTGACCTTGCACAGCATGAAGCCAGCATCTTCAGCAGCACCCCGCTGGCCCAAAGGAAGCGTCCATTTCCAGAGCAGCTAAACACCACTGATCTCTCGTGCACATCACACCAATGTGCCGGAGAGAAAATGGTAAGCATAAACGAAAGGGGAGGAAATTGGCAGCTGCAATTTATCACTGCCTTTTGTTTTTAAAGAAAAACATACTTCTCCTCTGCAGGTCAGTCCCAATTCCCCTCAAGTGAGCAGCAGTGTTTGTGATACTGAGACACAAGTAAATAAAATTGACTGCAGTGAGTTAGTCCCATTAAACGGATCCTTACTGTGGCTAACGGTGAGAGTCCTGTCTCAAAGTGTGCATTTGAGGTGATTCTTTATTCTGTAACATATTTGTTGTTTGTGAAAAGGGTAAGACGCCCAGATGGACTGCTATTAGTAAGAGAGGCCAGTTAAAGCTTGGACCGTGGAGCTCTGAGGAACTGGGCAGTCTGTCTGAGACCGGAGATCAAGCTTCGACCCCAAAGAAAGCAAGGCTGCCCAGGTTGAACAGTCAAGACCAAATGACTATGCAGATCAAGAGCGAGGACAGAGAAGGTCAGGAGTGAACAGACTGGTGTGCGTGCTAAGGTTTTTGAAGCCACTAACAAAGATCACAATTAGTTTCAGTGTGCCCCTCAAAGCGCTGGGGCCAGAAGATGTGTCTCAGTGACTCGTACACCTGTATTCTCATCGGAGGGGAAACAACGGATCAAAACTACTGCAAAGACTCTTTGTGGAAGCTGGAGTTAGGTCAGCAGTTTGCTATCTCATTCATCACTTTTTTTAAAAAAAATTTTGTGGGTGTATTATGTTTTGGCAGATTGTATTTATATAAAAAAAAAAACAAAAAAAAAACTGAGGTTTTGTATTTAAGATGTGGTTGGTCTATAAGCAGCATTCTTTATTCCATGTTCAACACAATTCCAGACAATCTCTTGGTTTTGAGTCAGTAGGTGTCAATAGCAACATGACTTTAATTAGTAACTAAAATATCACGTCTGTCAGGCACAGATTAATCTTATGTATTCAACAAAGTTATGGGCACTTAATGGATTGAAAAAATGCCAGTCCATTTCTTTAAGCCCCAGATATTTGTATCTTCTTGATTGTCAGCCTGAGCCATTCATGGTGCATCGAACTAGGCTTTTACATTCCTGAATACTGCTAATTTAATTTCTTCCCAAGACAGTAATTTCTGGTACCCGATGAACTCGTCCCCTTCTGGACCTGTGCCACCGTGTAGCAGGGGTCACTCCGCAACCTATGACCCAGACTCAAAGGCAGTCTTCGTTTATGGTGGCCTGAGGGAGGGTCAGCGATACGATGAGCTCTTCATCCTGAACACGCTGACCTGGAAGTGGAAGCTTGTCACTGTGGGTTTGCTGTACACTGGCCGCATGTTAAAGATGCATCCATTTCAACTGAAAAGTAGGGTTGTTTTTTGTTTTTTTTTGCCCCTGGCATTCAGGCAAAAGGAAATATCCCTTGCTTGGCGAATCATGCAGCAGTCTTTTATAAAAAAGAGCTTTTTGTCTTTGGCGGAGTAGAGCCAGGCCATTCTTCTGGAGAGAAACCCTGTAGCAATGCTCTGTACATTTTCAACCCGGAGTTTGAACTCTGGTATAAGCCTATTGTGGAGGGGGACAAACCTCTACCTCGCTTTGGGTCAGTGTCTTAGCCAAAACTCTTGACATTTACTGTAACACAAACTCAGTGTAATACTCACTGTCCCTTGTTTGTTTTAACAGGCACTCCGCCACACTTCTCTCTCATAAGTTGTTCATATTTGGTGGCCGGAAGACTGCCATCTACCTTAATGACCTCCACACTCTTGACCTGGGTAAGATAAATTCAGGCCTCACCAGGTGATCACCTTATGTCATGCTTTGGGTCAGACAATAACATTTACTCTTCCTGAGCGAAGGCTTCATGGAGTACACAGCTGTGAAATGTGGGAACATGCCACCGCTGCCTCGAGGGTGAGTGCAGAGTTTAATCAACCTCGAGAAATGACATCAATGTCACCATCTGCCATAAGTATTTTTGGTGTTTTTAAAGACTTAACAGCAGTTGACTGCTTCAGCTACACAAGATGTCAAGTCCTTTTCATTCATCAGGTTCACTTCAGTTTAATATAAGACTTAATGTTAACTGGACCTTTATAATTACGGGAACCTGGTGCATACCCTTGATCAATTATTTGTCTGAATTAAAGATTTCAGAATTATGCAGCGTTGGAATGGGTTTCCCCCCCCAAACTATTATCAATTGATTTCAGTTCTTTAAATTTTAAGTTTGATAATTATAATCCCTGAGTTGTGAAACTGTCTGAATAATTTGACACTGCTACTTCTATTTTTTTTTTTTTTTTTTTTTTCTAAAGTTATACAGAGGGTTAATGAAGGTCATAGTGATAGCTTAGCTTAAGCTTCTAAATTCAATTAAAGGCAGCTCTGGCCATAATTGAACAGGTTTCACGCGGCACTCCCAGTTTCAGACAACAAGATTTTAATAAGCGGAGGCTGCAGTTCAATCGGAGCCCTGCAGGATGCACACATCTACAACATTGGTGAGTGAGCAGCCTTCCACTGCCCCACATCATGTCGCCTTGTATATAGATTCTCTTTCTGCTCCCAGCACGCTGATGTATATTTTGTGTCTGAAAACTGTCTATCAGACACCACTTTGTGGACATCCGTGACCTCATCATTGCTCTGTTCCAAGCCCCGCGCTGGACACAGTGTGATCAGCCTAGACGTGACTGCCTCAGCTGCCGCCCAGCAGCAAAGACAGGACGACCGTGCCATTTGCACACTGCTGGTGTTTGGCGGGTCCGACTGCTTGGGTTCCTTCTACAATGACACTGTCAAGTGCACGGTGGAGATAAGCACTCCTAAATGAGAATTCATGTCAAGACCAGACAGTGCCAATAACTAGTCTGATAATGGAGGTAAAATCAAATGTTTTTTTTTAATTTTTTTTTTTTTTAGATAATTCCATTATTTTGCAGTTTAGATTTGACTCATACATTCAAACCTCCTGAAAGCAGGCAAGCAGCTACATTTTGGACAAGCTGTTCAGCCTCTTTGCACAACAATTCTCCATCGGCATGCGTTTCAGAGTCAATCCGATCCTCTTTAATGGTGTTGGACTTAGTGATGCTAATAAATTATATTCTAATATAACAACACTCTGAGTTCAAGACCCTTTTATTTTGGATGTACAAAGAAGTACAAGGTGTTTTCCTAGGCACGCAGATCAGCAGGTGTGTCTGGCTGGCAAGATGGGTGGCTCACTTTGAATGCGCCGATCTCGAGTAAGGTTTCATTTAATCTTAGAATGGTAGGATACATCCTGACGTCCACTTTGAATCTGTAATGTTCAAAAAGAGACTAAAGCTTTAGGATTGTCTGCATTGGCTATGGAGCAGGATCAAGATAGTAAAAACTGATTATATAATGTACCTCTCTGCATTGTAGACTTGTGGCACCAGACAGATATCTGCCATTGAGATCTAAAAGGTAATTAACATGTCAAGTCTTGTTTGGGTTTTTTATTTATTACAGCATTCTTACCTCATCGCCAACACAGTATTTCCCTGCTGTTTGTTTCAGAATGGGCTCCAGAGCTGGAGATCAAATTCAGCACTAGTAAATTAGATAACTCAAAGTAAAATTGCAAACAGTAAACAAGCCAATCTACTTACCTTGAAAGCCATGGTTTATGAAGTCCTGTGCCCACTGCAGCTTTGCTGCTCCAATTTTTTGCAGCACATATAAATTCTGAAACAACCAAGAAATAATACATTGAAATGACAGAATTTTGTTTTGCCTCGACTTTTGTGGGGAGATGAATTAATTGTAGGTGAAATTGTTAGGCAATAAGACATTGAGCAGCACCTTACTCCCCACATTGCCAATATATGAAATGGCCTTTTAGAAATATTTTTAAGTATCGTTTTTCTGATGTAATGTACATGTAAAATATTCAATTACTACTAAGGTAATTTGAAAGTTAAGCTGAGCAAAATAGCCCTGCTCCCGCAATGGTGAGTCTGAGCCAGTGGCACTGTACTGCTTTTCTATATGTAGTCGATGAGATTATCTTCTCACCCATGTTCTGGTTACCCTCCAACATCTGTAATACTTAATGTGAACCCTGTAATTATTTATTAGCCCTGCAAATAACCATTTTTTTAAATGTTTACTTTATTAATCTGTCGTGGGGAAATTCATTCTCTGCATTTAACCCATCATGGATGACCTATGAGCAGTTGGCTGCTGTCCACCAGTGCCAGGGGAGCATGTAGGGGTTCAGTGTCTTTCTCAACAACACTTCAACACACTAGGAGGAGCGGGGATTCGAACCAGGAAGGTTCAGTTGCAAGGATGATTCCTCTACCTTCTGTGCTAAGCTGCCTATATTTATATTATGAATAGTATATTTTCCTGGCCAAGAACTTTTCCAAAGGGGCCCTTTTTAAAAGCAGAACTTACCTTTGTAGTTACACTTAACTACACAACTTACACATTAGCTTTTTCAAATTTTACCAGTCAATTTGTGGCCAATGCATGACCCTGCCTGGGTGAAGTACCAGCCTCAGCTCAAAATAAAAGCAATTGTGCCGTTGTCACCTGCAGAGGCTGGATCCCAGAGGCAATTAGGTCACTTATCATCCGAACCTGGGCCCGTTTCTGTGGGTCTCTGGGTAAAAGGTGCACACCTGGCCTGGTCTCATCTATGTACTGTATCACAGCAAGCTACAAAAAATTAAAAGAAATAACCATATCAATATTAAGAATATTGAAATTTAACAATTCTTTTACAGCAGGTTGTATAAAAATAAAGAGAAATGCACAAGGGCTTTGAGGAACTCACTGACTGAGAGAGGATAATTCCATCAATTTCAACTGCAGGCACTTGTTGCATAGGATTAAATGCTTTATACTCTTCGGTAAGCTGAAAAACACATTAGTGTTAGATTAAAACATTTGATACATATTTTCATCAGATATTCGATCCCGAGAGTACGTGCTGTACCTGCTGACCTCCATCTTTGATCAGATTGACTGGAACCTGGTCGTACTCCACACCTTTGAGTGCAAAAGCTGATACACTAGAGGTTAGTAGTCATATTTAGATCAGAATGTTTGAAATAGGTGAACTCTAGTGACTTACCAATGCGCACCCTCCAAGAACAGGAGCTTCTGAAATATCCGTGGAGGACAGGCTGGAGGGGAATACAAACAAAACAAGGATTCAGTCAATATTAAAAATGAATCAAGTCAACACAGTGAACTGTTTCTCTGCTGGTGCACCTTGGTTTGGTTCGACATAGTTTTGCTCCAAAGTTTCACACAGCTACTCTGTCTGCTGGAGGGAGTTTACAGAATTTAGCATCTCATCTTCGAATCAGCCAATGCGATGTGCGCTAAAAACCCTCCCACCTACTCTTTGGCCCATGACTAAGCAACATCAGGGCTTCATATGGTTCGTATTAACCACCACGTAAGTGAACGCACACACACAAACACTATTACCTTAGCGAGGTAAAAACAGGATAAATGCATTGCTGTTGCTCAGTGTTCGCTTATTTCGGGGGTGTTCATGTGCAATTGACCCCAACACCCCTGCTATTTTCGGTCCAAAGTTAGCTTTTAACGGGTTATTGAAGCTTAAATCCCCCGTCAAACGACATTGTTGAGAGTAACAGTGCTGGAGGGACGCCATTGGGCTCCACCAAAGACTGATCCACAGTAGACCAAACAGAGTAGGTTTTTAAAAAGACGTTTCCGTAAGAACCAATGACAGGGTTCAAAGTTACACAAATCCCGCCTACAAGAGGAAGTTGAAAGATACAGTGAAACAGCTCTTGTCACCTCTACTATTAAAAAAGGTACAAACCATGGCTCGTTGTAGGCTTTGAATGCCGATCACCATGGACGCAAATGATTTCAAACCCGTACAAGAGGAAGGCTGGGTTCGAATTAAAAAAAAAAAGTACTGAAATAAAAATAAACGACACCAATATATATCCACACTGTCAGGAGCCAATTTGTATAAGAATCTTTGTAAAAACGTTGTCGTATACTTTAGCTACGGCATGAAATCTACATTTATATCGATGAAGATGCACGCATGTATATTTTTAATGGTATATTTTGTTATCAATACGGATACGTACTGCCGTGGTCAACCTGCGAGCACTGGATCCCCCACTCTCCCCCGTGGGTGTTCCCTGCGGCCTCGGTGTGTGGCAACACCTTTCTCACACCCTCCTGAAACCCTCAGAGTCGATGCCAGATGGGACGTTTCACGTCATCTACGGGCGACATGGTGGTGAGAGTTGGTCTCATGCTTCTTGCACAAGTTCGTGAAAATTTGAGGGAGGCGCAGTGTGCAAGGCCGGAGACTGATAGACTAAAAAAAAATTGAAAATTTGCAAAACAACTTACCTCCGACCCCCGCCAAAAAAAACAACGTTTTAATGTAATGCTTGTGTAATTGTTTCAGTATCTCTGAAGGATGATCATGTACTGTAAAAGACACATGGTTTAAAATGTGACATGAAATGTTTTTGTTAACATATAATGAGCACACATCTAATTTTCCGCTTTCTATCTGCGTTGAGCAAGTGCATTTGACCAATCGCTCAAAGTGGTTTCAGCCTCTGTGACCCATCTCCTGTCCAACATGGCGGTATAATTTTTCACTTAAATTAGGACACGGAAGTGTGTTTTTAGAGAGGGATTATAGAAATAGAAAGATGTTCTGTCACATAGGTCTGAATAACATAGAAAGTGCAACAAAAGTTCCAAGTGTCCACAGGGTGACAGCATTGTTCTACAAATGCGTGCACTCAGCAGTTAAGGGTCAAATCGGTTTAACAGATCCAAGCTGTATATATTGAAGGGCCCGATGGGGATGATTGAGTTTTACATGTGGTCTTTTTGATTTATTTCTTCATTGCATCAGTATTCCTGATTATATCGAAAATATGCTTAATATGCCCCAAATTTATGCTGTAATTGTGACCCCTTAGTCTTATAATGTGACTTAAACTTTTATTTATTGTAAGGAATCGAGAATCTTGCAATGGTGGTGTCTGACAGTGAGGCGAACACTCTGACACAGCTTTAGGGTAAAGGATTTAGGACAGTTGGAGAGCATGGTACAGCTCTGTAGACATCCATCATTGTGGGTGGAGCCCTCAGCTGGATGCTAGGGCTGGCGGTGCATGCTCAGGCCCTGCGTGTGAATACAGGTTCCGCACTCCATCCCATACCGCTTACTCTCCCAAACCTCAGCTCCCCAAGAGGCCCTTTGTTTCTATCAAACCGGGCCACACACAGGCCACCCTAACCACACCTCTCGCCTTCTGACCCGTTCTAACTTTGCATTGAAGGCATTTAGGCAGTTGAATCAGCCACTGAGAATTTGAGCCAAGGTCTGTGGTCGGGACCTTAACGGTTTAGTGTATCAAACGCTTAGCCGAAGGAAAATGTATTCTTCCCGTTCGCGTTGAGACGGATGCTTGTGTATTGCAGAGAAAACCCACAACTATCCATTTTTTGAGGGAGTGCCTCAAAGTGCCCCTCGTCCTGGCTTCTGTGTGTTGTTGGGTTAAGAGGTATTTGTACGTTGTTGCCCCAAAGAATTTGTTCACATCATGCAAGTACCACTGTGTATGTATGTATGTATACTTATAACTGATTGTTTTGAGGGGCCCTGCAAGGAGGCCAGCTGGGTGTAGATGTGGGGCCTTTGATCTCTGAGTCTCTGGCTTGATGCAGAGTCAAGTCAGATATGATTTTATAGTAAACCAGATCCAATATCGCACCAAATCACAACAGTTGTTCTCTTGACACTTTACATGTGGAGCAGGTCGAGAGCACACTCTTCTAAAATTATTTATAGATGCACAACATTCCCCCTGGTGGCAAGGAAAAACTGCCATTTGCTGGGCTGAAACCTTGGACAGATGTGGAGCAGCCCTCTGTTTTGACCGGACAGGGTAACGAGAGAGAGCAAGAGAGAGGGGGGTAGAGAACGGTGTGGATGAAGGGTTCGATGATTACGGACCAATGGAATATTCTGTGTGTTTAATTGTTTGCACATCAAACACTCAAACGAATTTGTAGAAGAACCCTCACAAACCAGAAACTTTTTTTTGCTACTTTGCAGCCTGAGATGAAGTACAACCCCACAGAGATTTTCAGACTTGGGATGCTTGTTTCTAAAGCAGACCCTTCAGATGCTGCCATCAATTTGTTCAGCAGCAGTCCCTATGGCAACGGCACAGCTGTCCGCACTACAAATGGCTACACCACACGCAAATACTCACGAGGTGGAAGTGGGCCAGGTGAGTGTGGTTGTAGCTGCCAAATGTGTTCCTATGTTTTGGAAGACAGGAGACATTCACAGCTCTCTGTCATGTCTATATTGCATCTCAGGTAGGGAACACATCACATTTTCACTTGAAACCCTTCAGACATTTAAAGAACATCAACAATCATTTTCCATGTCAATTATAGCTTTATTTGTCTCTGACCAGAAGTATACACATTCAGCAACTTTCCACTTCCCTGCCAGTAAAGTCTACAAATAACTATAGCAAACAAAAGGTCACCTTAAACAGGGGGACATAGAAACATTTTCCAGACAGTATTCGAAAAGGAGAAATCTTAAATTAAACTCAGTAGGGATTCCTTGGTTCTTGTTCCTGGTTTAGATATAACCAGCATTTACCCTTTTGTTTGCACATGGAGCCTAGTTATGCCCTGTATTTGCTGTTCACATGTTGGGGAATGCTGTGCAAGCCATGTGCTGTTCTCATTTCCAAACCTCCATGCAACCCCCCGCGCCTTTGCCAAACAGCCTCAGTTTGCCCAAACCTATTCTTGCTGTTTCAAACATTCTAAACCAACCGTGCCATGTCGCTGCTGCCTTTGTAATTGAATGTTTTTTCTTCTTCCCTATCATAAGAACATGCTGTGCTCTCAAAACTGCAAGTGCAAACCACTGGTTTAATTTTGTTTAGTGCTGTCATGTAAACTTGCCATTTTTTTTAAAGACACAATTTGCTGCTGGATCTTCGTAATTTTTACCACCTTTTGAATTCCATGCATTTATTTTTTTTAAGTCATGTGCAATTTTTCCAATGGTGGAACTTAGTTAATCATCCAAGGGAAATAGAATATGTGTTTTCAAAAAAGAGTGTATTTATCTTTTACCGGTTGGAGTCAACGCCTTTATCCGTGTTCCGCTGCTTGTTTACAGGATCCAGATTGAGCTTTGGCAGAAAAAAAAAATCATGCATAAAACAAATGCTTGACTGGATTTGCTTTTCAGTTTTTTTCATGTAGTTTTAAACACAAATCCAAATTGTTACTTCACAAAAGATTTCTAAATATGATAACTTGAAAAGTCCTTCAGTCATCACTCCTCCTACGGGATGTTGCATACACAAGTTAAGTGCATTTAAACAGAGGCAATTGATGTCCACCTTCCACTGACAAAAAGTTACTTTGAATAATTTTGTTGTTGTATTTCCTTTATTATGGACTTTTTGATTCTGTAAATGGTCACCCATTACTGCTAAAAGACTTTTGATATAAAGGGTCTTTGTAAAAACAAACTGGACGATACTTTATAATATTAAAAGCATTACAGGGCATGTACATGTGTAAATTATTCAATTCGCCAGTCTTAACAGATACTGTGTCCGTAGTATTCAGCTTGCTGGAAACAGAACCTGTTAGCAATGACACCTATGTGAACTCTGCTATGAGATGTGACATTAAGTATTACACCTTTACTGGATTCATGTTAGCACTGAATCACTGTTGCATTCCACCGATCAATTTGTTGCCTTAGGTCATTGACAATTTTTCAAATTTTTTAACATATGGATTTTCAAACCTAATTCACTGATGAAAGTAGTCCCAAGCATGCAGGGTGGGTTACCTATAATTAGCAGATATAAACAATGTCTCATCCAAAATGTCACATGCAATATTGGGGCCATACAGATGTCATGCGGTATGGACATCTGGCATGGTGTTTGCGTTCAAGGGCAGAGACGAGTCAGGCGCCTGGGTTACAAAGGTCGCTGGGGAGAGCTTCCCTCTAATTCTGCAAGACAGTCATCATTATGGAGTGTTAACTGCAATTCTGATAAATCACATTTAGCCACTCCTGTTCTCACAGTCTTAGCATTTTCAAGCTAACATGATATGTGGGACCAATAGATTTGCACAGGCTTTGTAATTGTAAGAATGAGGCACATCTTTTCGTATACATCCTTTTAGGGACGTGCAACTCAAAATTTCCAGTGTTCCGACCCATTTTACTCCAATGGGGTCCAATACTGTGAATGTTTACATTTTTTTTAACTGTAAACACAAGAAAAAATCCCGATACACTGAACTTCTGTAACAAATCAGCAAAGGGTGGGGGGTTGAGGGGAGGGACTTAATCACGGTAAAAAATATTTTGAAAATTGAAAACAAATTGAAGGTGTGATGCTCAATGTTGTTAGTGGCTATGTCCCACAGGTAGGATGTAAGCTTGGGGAGAAGGAGAAATTCTGGAATGAGTTAGATGAAGTGATGCAGAATATCCCCAGAGATGAGAGAGTGGTAATTGGGGCAGACTTCATTGGACATGTTGGTGCAGGCAATAGAGGTGATGAAGAAGTGATGGACAGGGGCACTATGTGATAGAAGAATATCAGCCAGAATGAAAGGAAAGGTGTACAGGACAGTGGTGAGACCAGCGATGCTGTATGGTTTGGAGACAGTGGCATTTAAGAACAGACAGGAGGCAGAGCTGGAGGTAGCAGAGATGAAGATGTTGAGGTTCTCTTTGGGAGTGACGGGGCTGGATAGGATCAGGAATGAATCCATCAGAGGGAAAGCACATGTTAGATGTTTTGGAGAGAAGGTCAGAGAAGCCAGACTGAGATGGTTCGGTTATGTACAGAGGAGGGATGGGGAATATATTGGTAGACGGATGCTGGAATTGGAGCTTCCAGGCAGGAGGTCTAGAGGCAGACCGAAGAGAAGAAGAATGGGCGTAGTGAGAGAAGAGGATACAGAGAATAGGGCTTGATCGAGAAGATTCGCTGTGGTGACCCCTGAAGGGAAAAGCTGAAAGGAAAAGAAGAAGAAGAAGATCCACATCTAGCACATTAAGCCTGTCACACCTGAACAGCTCTGGTTCCTTTGGTATGTTGATCAGCATCATTACGAACAATATTACTCTCTCCAGAGGGCAACACCAGATTATGGCTCCATTTCGTGCCAGGAAAATGCAAAGCTCAAGTTAAATATGGAAAATCACGGTAAAAAGCCATGTCTGACATACAAGTTCCCATTCACTACAGGAGGTTATTCCAGGTTAACACAACACACATGCTGCTAACAGATGTATTGAGTCACAGAATGCTATTTCTGCTGGACGAAGTGAAAGACTACTGTAAATGTATACATTGCTGACCTGTCAGACCCCCTCTATACACATGCACATCCACATCCAGATGCTTCCAGCAAATCAAGTAACCAGCTGCTTTCTGACCACAATGCTTTCAAAGAACAAAATAAACGCCTAGCGCACGTGAAGAGGGGCAAACAGGCTGGGAGCAAATCTACGTGACCAGATGTTTGTTTCTATGCACACGACTCTGTGGCTGGGCCTATTTTTACTATTGTGCCCAGACTCTTTCTTCATTCTTTTTAAGCAGCAGGATGGAAAAGAAAATTGTTTGAAGTTCAAATGATGTTTTATGGTATCCTCTTCTGCTAAGAAAATGGCTGTTTAAAACATTAAAAAGAGGGAGGAGTCACTACAGTTTCTGCCTGAACCACCAGTTGCTGTTACTGTCACCGCTTTGTAGTTTTCTGGCTGAAATCACCCCGAGAACTTCCCGGGGTAACCAGTGTACTGTACCTGATCTCTAAATATTGTAAAGTGCTTGAATTTCCATCCAGTCGTCTTATTTATTTTATATATCAATTATGTCCTGACAGGAAACACTGAATGACAAAAATTGTACAGCATAAATGGATAACGTGCACAGTTGTTTCCCATTGCATTTGCAAAAGAGTCAGAGGGAGATGACAAGTTCAGGCATAGCGAGCCGTCAACTCGATTAGCTAAATGTTGCAGCCAGAAGGGTCAGGAAGAGATCTAATTGGCAAACGGTTGACAACACAGGGTGCCCAATATTAATATTGGGGTTTTTGAGATGGAGACAGAGCAACTCTAAATATTCACATTGAAGAAATATTGGAAAAAAAATGCATTCATGTTTTGTTTTTCTTGTCTTTAAAATTTGTAAAATTTCTGGATCAGCAGAACTTAGCCATTTCAAAACAATCATTTATTGAGAAGTTTTAATTACCTCACATTTTGACCATTCATTTTAGCAAATAGAAGCCGAAGCACTTGTTCCTTCTGCTCCCACGTGAGATCTGAAATTTCAAGTTTACTGTTGGGTTGGTGTTTCCTGAAAGAGAAGGCAAATGAGATCAGAGCGAGTTTTGATGGTAACAAATCCAGTAAAATATAAAGTGGGAGTTAAGAATATCCATCGAACATCTTGGTGCAACTGTGCTGCAGTTGTGCGGACCTGGAAGTCACAGATTTGGCTCAGTGATAGGCTTTCAACTCAATATATTTCATCATTAATTTACTATAAGTGTAAGAAATGACTTGTTTTTTCTATTGTGGCTCCAGTTAAAAGTTTTTACAAGTAATTGTAACATCTTTGCATTCTTTTAAACAACATAACAACAACATAGAGGCTCTTAACTCCTTAGCACCAGAGATAAAAAAGACCCATCAGTGCGATTTTCCAGGGGTATGACAGAATCTCAGCCCATTAGTGACAAACCACATGACGCAATTGTTGCCTCCACTTATTTCAGCCATGTGCTGTCCCAATGTTTTACCCATCAGCTTCCTTCAATAGAACTAAACAGACTGCAGGACTTTAACTGTTAACACCGTTCGCCAATCTGACATTTTTTCCTGAAGGATTTGAAAACTACATTTATCTAGACCTACTTAAAGAACAGTTCCGATTCTGCCCATAGCAAATTTAGCATTTTTGGGAGAAATGTAGAATAGTTGTTTACTTTGGAGTCCCTCAATGTACTGTACTTCTGTGAGGACAAATTGTTCATCACAGGAAGGTTGCCAGCCTTAATCAAGCAGGTGACAAACTAATTCATGTCTCAGTTACTTAACCAGTGATGGACCTGAGGACCTCTGTCATTGTGCTGAGCTAATGAAGGACTGAACACAGCTAACAGTTCCCTAACTCAATGGCGTTTTCTTGTCGTCCAACAGCAGTCTAAAATGGCATCCCACATCATCATGAACAATAACCATCACAGATTTCTTTTAAGTCAAAGCTAAATTGATTTGATTTCAAAGCTAAATTGATTTGATTTCTACAATGATTTGATTTCAACACTGATCTTCTTTTCTGTAACAACTAAAAAAGAATTTGATTTCTGTTTTTCATTTATGCACATCTGCAGACTAAATTCTGCATTATTTCAAATTTCCTAGTTTTTGCTGGTTTCCAAATAATAGAATTTGTGGTCAATTTATTTTATTATGCTGCTTATAAATTTGAATTGACTGTTTAAAATGGTGTATATGAACAAAATCACCTAACGTTTCTCTATGAATGTTGCTTTGTTTTCACCAGTTTTGGCCACTTTTTCTTAGTTCAATGTAAGTCATGATTTTTGGTTTGGATACATTTTTGGCAAACCGACCAGACCTTGTGATGGATATGATGGGTGGAGGACGGACCTACCCTACGGCAGCTGCCTCTATGTCAGTGAAGATAGAGTTGGTGCTGTGGGGGCTTTTGTGAAAAGTGCAAATGGGTGGGAACTTGAGCTTTCCTGCTGTGGCCTCTCTCAGCCTCAAGCGATAAGTCTGAAGTTGCTCTTTTTTGCAACGCTGCCTGTTCACAGCGCTCTCCTCCTTAACCTGGGCTAGCGCCTCATGGAAGAAGTGCTCGAGCTCTGTGCGCTGCTCTACAATGGTTCTTGCTAGCCGCTTGATGTGCCACAGTTCCTTCTCTCGCGTGGCAAGAACCCTCTTAAGCTTTCCCAGCTCTGCCTGGTTGTCGAGCAGAGCCGCATCTTTGTTAGATTCCCGTTGTTTTTCCTCTGAGGCTTGCTCCAGAGCAGCCACCTTTACTTTCAGACCAGATAGTTCCTTTTTTTGGGCCTCCATCTGAGCTGCATTCTTCTTTGCCATAATTTCCAATGTGTTCTAGATGTGTGAACCATATGAAAAGAGAAAAATGATACATACCAACCTCGCATTAGAAGTCCTTCCATTTTCACACCAGACAAGACAAAGAAGAGAGATTGTGTTTGAGCCTGTGTTGAGTGAGTGGCTAAACCTTCGCAAACAGGGATTTACTCCCTCGGTTCACTGTCATCATTAGGGAGGATTAATGTAGCCAAAATTTATTTGTCTTAAAGAAACATAGCCAGAAACTTGTCAAGGAAAAGTCACTGTATTTGAACCCATACAGCAGTGGAAACTCACCGCAACCACTGACCACTGAGAGGCTGGATAGTAGTGAGAAGGGGACCACAAGCAAAATACACAGTGGCAGCACAAGTAAACAGCACAAGGGAAAACCACCTGAAATATGTGTTTCATAACTTCAATGATTGAAAATATCTTGATGAGGATGAATGCTCTCTATCCAAGGACTGGTGGTGCCTAATAGTAACCTTGTGTTTGCTGGCTTGTGGCTTAAAGATACCTTGTCCGTTGCCAGGGAGGCACGTTCCTTCACCAATGAGTCTGTCAATTTCTGCAGGTCCTCTGCCTCCTTCATGTGATATTTCAGCGCTTCGTTGAGACGGACGTTCTCCTTAAACACAGAACGCGCAGCATCGTCCAGCTGCCTGAACAATTTCAAATACAATACAACGAGCCACTGAGTCATGAAATATACCAACAATTTTGTACACATCAAGATGAATAACAGATTTCAACGTAAGCAGTGTGTAATCTCACTTGCTGTGTGTGTCCAATATGGAACTGAAGGTTTTAGTGGCAGACTTAGTGTTTCAAAATAAAGTTAATTACTGACACTGAGTACAATTTACATAAATCATTTTGGAGCAAAACATACTCAACTACTGTCTTCTGCATACATTTTATGCTCAACTTCCTACAGGAGAAATAGGATAGTTGAGGATGTGATCGCTGGACTAGGTGATGTACACTACCTCAGGAACCAGTGTGGTCAAGAAAACAAGTTCAGTTCTAATTATATATAATTAAATACATATGTTCTCGTGTGATTTACTTGTTTATCTCTTTGTGTTTTGATTGTTTAAAGGTGCAGTGAAAAAAACAAAATTAGACTTTTTAAAGCAGGAGTACACTCACACAATGGCCTCACTGTGGGCTCTCTTCACAACCATGGTTATTGTTTGTTCAGCTTTTTTTTCCAGCTGAGCCTGTGAGGAAATTTACAATTCTTAATTCTACTTTCACCTGGGACAATCTCTACACATGGCTTTTTTTAGCCAGAGACTTTCAGGACATTTTCCACCGTGAACCTCCCTTCTGACCAGAGTAGGACTTCCTTCAAAGTCGGTCCTTGATGATACCTTTTCTTTGAAGAATTTGAACTCCATAGTGCTAAGATTTTCTCTGTGTTCCTTCTCAGCAACAGCCATCCTTTTTCTAATCTAAAAAAAAGACAAGTGTCACAATTAGTTGAGTCACAAGGAAGTAGGCACACAAACAGAAAATATTTGATTTTCTTTGTTCTTTACTCACATCCCTGAGCTCATGCTCCATCTTAGCTCTCATCTCCTGGAATTCCTCTATTTCCTTCATTCCTTCTTTTATCATGTCAAAGTCGCTGGCCCTCTTCCTGAAAAGCTCCTTCATCTCATTGATTTCAAGTATATAATTTTCAGCCTAAAGAGTCATACATCACACCATGAGTATTATACACTGCAATGCATTCAACAATACGTGCCCAGACGGTAAACATCTGTCCACTCACTTAAACAAAACAGTTGGCGAAAGATTCCCACGAGTGAGAGCAGATTGTATCATTTAGGGTGGAGGATATTCGTCCTACATTTCTGATGGGTCATACATTTGTCGCTAACAAATTTAAGGTCAAAACCATTAAGCGAAATGCCACAAGATGCCACTGTAGAGAAACCAATCTGGGCAAAAATGTGACAAAGTGACCAAAATCATGAGAGACTTGCAAAACACGCTCCCGCAAACTTGTACATGACGGCTAAATTAGAGGTTATTGACCATCTGATTACAACTTTAGGCCTAATCATGAGTCTTCAGATAACTGTTTGTCTACATCAGCGCACCAATCTACACATAACGGCTTTTCGGAAAAAATTATCCACCAGTTTGGAGTCCAAAGTGATTAGTGTTGTCTGCATCTGGGATTTCCTCTTGCCGCATGGTTGCTTCGGATTCCCACCAACTTTAAGTGCAGAGCGGTTTGTGAATACGTGTGTTTTGGGCCCCGCCCATCACGCCTGTATGAAAAAGCTAGAAGCAGGATGTTTGGCACGGATGAACACCTCTGGTTCAAACAAAGGGTATCTTAGTGTGACCTTCAGTTTTGTTGTTTTTGGAAAAACAAGCATATTGTTTGGTTACAGATACACAGTCCTTTATCTTAGAATTTGAAACTGTAATTCTGGATTACATGTTTCATACCGCTAGCATTCTGAATGGTCTGATGTGCTCCGCCTTAGCTGCCAAGTTGGAATAGTGCAGCTTCTTGCGTTCGTACACTTCTTCGCTTTTAAATATCTTCCATCCATTGTCTGCGGCTTATCCTACTCAGGGTCGCAGGGGATGCTGGGGCCTATCCCAGCTGTTATTGGGCAAGAGATACACCTTGGACTGGTCACCAGTCAATCGCAGGGCCACATACACAGACAGACAACCATTCACTCAGTCATTCTTAAATATCTTCATATGGGAAATATACTGTATATATTGGCAGGAATGGTTGCGCAGTGCTCAGCACTTACGTCTCACAGCTAGACAGTTCTTGGTCCAATTCCAACAGAAGTATTTGGAGTTTGCATTTTGTCCCTTTGTCTGGATGAGTTTCCTTCCTCAGTCCAAAAACATGCCTTAGGTTGATTGGTCACTGGAGACCCTATCTTGGCCAGATGTGTGACTGAGAGGGTGAAAGGTTGTACATTGCTATACGTGGCCCTGTGGTGATCAACTGGCGACTAGTCCAGAGTGAATCTCGTCTCTCGCCATTGACAACTGGGATAGGCTAAACCCCCTGCCCCCCACAACCTTGAGTGCAGGATAAACTGTATAGACCATTAATGAATGGATAAATATATTGGCTAATGTAACATAGAGTCTACAGAGAAAAGTAAGTTCACTTCATCTTTTTCAAAGTAAGTTGTTGTGGATTTAATGTTAATTTAAGGCAAATGTTGAGATAATTTGTTGATTTTTTTTTGAGAAAGTGGTAAGAGTAAATCTGTGCATATAAGTATCACTATGTCCTTTGTTGCAGTCATGATGCACATTTAAATTAACTGAAGACACTTTAAATAGTGAGAAATGTCCTCTTGATTCCTCTGTATGTCTGGTACATTTCTGGTTCATTCAGTGTATGTTGTATGTACATTTTAAAAGTGAAGGTCAAGAGAAACTATATGGTATAATCAGTAATGTAGTAAAAGCAAAAATTCCAGAACTTTGTTTCAGTCTTTGGTTGGTGTTTAAGTTGCAGAGCGCTGTATAACTGGCTGAGGCCATTTTCTCATGACATTTATCCAATACGAACTGCGAGAGGCCGGAGGTGAAAACAATAGAGAGGGCTGTGGTGCTGTAGGGCAAAGGTTTATAGGGATAGCCGTGTTTAACTCTTCAGCCATAAGACAGGCCCTCATTGCTCCTTCGATGCCTCTCCATAAGTTCATTTATTTCCAAGATTAAGATAATTTTATCACCTCGTAATGAGAAAAAGCCCTTAAGAAGCATGTCTTAAGAGCCGCATCTTTAGAGTCAACCACATGACAATATTTTATTTATGACACATGTTGCATATATGTCTAAAATAGGGGTGTTTCAAGTTGGTCCAGACCATGTCTCTTTCTTCCCCCTCATTGCACTAAGTTTTAACAGCATGAAGTAAGAGCTTTAAGATGGAAAACAGCTGCAAGCGAAAAACTACCAAGTGATTTCTCCTTTTTTTCTACTAAAGTGACTCAAAATTGTCATGTCAGTTTGATAGCTTGACCCTAAAAACAAGTTGTAGAGGTCAGTGAGGAGAAATTGAGAATAAGCTCTTTTAGTTCATGTTATATAACTTTAAACTGGCACTATATGGCAAGTGTGACATGTGAGGTGTGGTGAACACATCTAGGGCAGCAATATGACTGTCTGTTCCGAGCAAGCAATTTGAAATTATGCTTTTAATCCTGCGGCCACTGACAGTGGTTTAAAATAAGTTTAAAATAACGCGTATGTTGGAATGAAAGGGCTTGTTTTTTATTTTACTGTGGCTTTGTTTGGTTGTTGTTTTCTTGCATGACAAATGTCAGCATAATTACTACACTGGTGCTTGGGCACGATACAATATATTTTTCAGTTACTGAAGGAATAACGATGCGCAGAGAAAATCATGCAATGAAGCAACAAAGAAAGCTAGCGTGTGCTGTATTTTATAATTCTATGTAATTATAACCTATTTGAATGCTGAATCTTCTTTAATTTACTCACCATTTTGTTTTGTTGCTCGCGCAACAGTGCCTCTTGACTTTCAAGAGTTTTCTCTAGTATACTGATCTGTTAAGATGGAAGAAAACAAATGAAATCCATCTGCCTATTAATATTCAATTCATTTACGGATGATATTTTGGTCTAAATCCCTACCTCTTTGTTTTTTGCAGCATCCTGCCTCTTCAGGTAGCCCGTTAGGTCAATGCAGTCCCTCTCAGCGCTGTGTAGCTGTCTGGTGAGGTCTCCATTGGCACGTGCCAGTTTGCGGCAGCTCTCGCGATACTCCGCAAGCGACAGACCAATGACCTGTGACCTCAGCTCCCAGAGAGCAGTGTTGGCTTTGGCCTTCTCGAAGTCAGACTCTTTGTCCGATTTCTGCTCCTGTTTCCCCTCCTTCTTTCCTTTTCTGCAACATAGTATCACGTAAAGATAAAATGTTCTCGAGCAGTTGCAGCTGTAAACTGTTAGACCGGCGTTCTTACCCTGCCTTCAGCCTCTTTGGTTTCCCGACTTTCTTCTTTGGCATCCCTACTTGCGAAGTGTACCTAAATAGATGGAACCATGGAATGTAAAGAAGAAACGATAATCGTCACCTGCTGACTGCAGTATCTGTGGAACTTGTTGTGACTGTTTGTGTGGTGCGGTTGTCATGGAGATGAACTCTAGTCTGAGCTCAAATTTCGTGTCAATGGGAGCTCTGGTTGGCTCTGGAGCTCCAATTTACAGTATGCATCAGTGAGGCTCAGTAGATTAGATATATCACTTGACATGACTCAGGTCTGGATTAACACATGATTATACCCCTCTTTTACCACACTTCCATCACTCCCATCTGACAGTTTGCATGTAAACTGTGGCATTTCTTTACACTGGTTTAATGACTTTTGGCTGAAATGGTTGAGTCATTCTTTTCTTAAGTAACGCGAGGAAGTTTTCTCTTTCCTTGATTCTGATCTCTTTCTTTTGTGTGGATTTTCTTCAAATGTTTAGATATAAACATTGTATATATTCTTAATGGCTGTACAGTCAATACAGTCAACTCTTGATATAACACCCATTTTAATGGTTGTCATTGCATTTCCATAGAAGATACAGAGAATATGGTTAGATGGAGGGGCTTCATCCGGTGTGGAATCTCCTGAAGGCAAAAGCCAAAACAAAAAGAAGAGGATTGCAAATATTTCAAAGAACTTGCCAATGTATCGATTGAGTGCTCATCCAAAGGCTCCTACAGGTAGTCCGGCCAATTAAGTATAGTAAATAGTATAAATTTGCAATTTGATGATCTTTAGAGTAATACAGGGGCTATCTTTATTAATTACAATTTTACGGAGCTGTTGGTTTGTGAGGATACTCTGCAACAGCTGATTGAGCTGATTATGAATGGGTTTTTCTCTGTTTGTCTAGGGATGAGACCAGGTTAGACCAGACCATCTATATGGACTAGACTCCAGTCTATCGTTAATGAAGCGGAGTTGTAAAAGAGAATATCTTCACTATAAATTCCCCACTGTAAAAATGTCACTCAATAATTATTTTCAAAGTGATAAAATGAGCTCCATAATTGCATGCCATAAAACTAATCCATTCATGCACTCATGCTTATGTCTGAGAGAAGAGACGTTTTGGTATTCCACAGCAAATTATAACTTACCCACTTACCAGGTGAAGAGCCTGTGGCAATGGAGTGATTAAGTTCCTAATCTGGATCCAATGTTTTTTAAGATTAATCTTAATCTTTGATATTTTCAAAATTACACTCACACACTAACGCACTTAGACACAGCTGTATATATACAGCAAAGCCCAAGCAGGTTCAATTTTAACTATGCAGCCTCAATGAGGCAATAACAATACAAACACTCTGAACATTTTTTTTACCTTTATTTATTTATCTATTTTTTTTATTGTACCACTCAGCGTTTGGTGCTGTAAAATATCAGTCTCTCCACAGAAAAAGGCTTATACGTCAACTAACATACGTACTTCTAAGAAGGTGCATGAAATTGTGTGATGAGAGAACCAAAACAAAAACAGAGAGCATGCAACATAACATTGTAACTGAGGTGGAAATCTTAATAAAGACTGAGCAGCGTAAATTGTCTGATCCAGCGCTTGAGCGATTGTCCTTGGAACCGAACATTCCTGGTTCGATTCCCGGCTCCTGCTTGAGTGATGAAGTGTTGTCGAGCAAGACACTGAACCCCTCACTGCTCCCCTCGCGCTGCTAGATGGCATGCCAATTGCTCATGGTTCATCCATGATGGGTTAAATCCAGACAACGAATTTCCCCATGGGGACTAATAAAGTATACACTATCATTATCAGTATTATTATAATGCCCACCAAGCAATGTCCAGCAAATTACACAAATGCAGGCTACCTTGTAGTCATCTCCTTCTCATGCACCATCAGTTGTGATCTTTTTTGCAGATGGTTTTTGTCAGCGCTCTGTTCTTGTTGTCCTTAACAGAACTGTGTTGCTCACTAACTGTCCCGGTTTTTGTAAGGGAAAACCACAAAGACTAATGAAAATGCCAATCGGACTACATCCTGGTGGACACTTAACCCAAAGAAACAATGTAATGTTAGTGCAGGTCATAATTTTAAACCACTGGATCCTCTCCATCATCATGTTCGGCTTTCTGCTGGAGCCTCAAAGTGTCCACCATAGATGATTCATCAAACAAACAAGTGCATATCTCAAAACTGTTGGGTGTAGCTACTGTAAACTCAATCATATAGGGTTGTTCTCTGTTCTGGCATCATGTACAGAGTTTGAGGACTAAATTTAAAGGTAATTACTATGACAGTGAGGAGAGAAAACTGAAATAACCCCAAGCATGTCAACGCTGTCATTATCATTGGAATTGTAATGACAAGCTTTGGGTCTCTTCAATGGACCTTTTGGGGTAGGACACCCACAAACATGGCATTCCTGAGGGTAACATTGCAGCATATTAATGATACATTGCCCGGTGTAGATTACAAAGCCGGGGTCATGATTATGCTTTACGGTTTCAGTTAACTTGAAACAAAATGCCAAACGTGGTATTGAAATTTCATCTCCTGTAAAACATTGTTAGCAATGCGCTGTGTCATGGTATAGGTTGGCGCTTCTCAATTTGACAAAGACCAGTGCACATCTACGAGATATTCTCATGTGAATTTGCAATGTATAGAATTCTAACTTGACCAGTTTATTTTGCTATTCTGGAATTAATTGAAAAATACATAGTTCTATAATTCATGCAACAAAAGTTGTAATTATGTGGCTAAGTTTCATTTACTGTACAGTATTCCAGATTTTAAAAAAATCATCCTTTAAGAAAATCATTCTTGAAAGAAAATTTGAAGTTGCTGGGACTTGCTGGCATCATATGTCAAACGAACATTTAACAAACACTCTACATTCATATTGAATGGCACATTAACTGCAGGGTTTTTAACTTAGTCACGAGTTTGGATTGAACTGGGTGTACACAAAGTCTGTCATATTTTCAATCTGGAATTATTGATCACATCACTCTACTCTTAATAAACATCTGTGATATCATAGTGAACAAGTCAGCAAGAGGTCCTGCACATGTACGCTTTGATAGCGGTGAATGGCCACTCTGGTGAGCCACAGGATCGAAAAAAGTAGCCACAGTATTTAGAAAAAAGGGAAAGAGGAAAGAAAGTCCAATATTTTTAGTTCAAATTACAGTGTTGGAACAGTGCTTTGCAAAGTCGAGTGTCCTGGGAGGGGAATGGCATGATGGGTGAACATTGGTGCCAAGCCCCACCCTCCCCACATTGTCCTTTCTGTGGACTTCCTGCACTCTGTTGTACCCATCTGCAGAACCTCTGCCCTTCCATTACCCTCCTGGCAGATCTGTCTGACAACTTTGTCACTTTGCAACGCATGTGCTGCATGAGCTGGAACAATTAAATCATATACCATGTCAGGATTTGACTAGCAGACCACGGGGGTCTCGGCTGCAAGAAAAGGGGTGCCTTTGCATGGTTTCAACTCGTTTTGTTATCAAGTCGATGCAGGGCTGGTACATGCTTTGCCTCTGTGCTCAATTGCTGACGGATTGCTTTGGTGCCTCTGTGACCTGCACAAACGATAACTCAGAACCTTACATGCAAAAAAAGCCTTTGCTGATATATTACAACATGACTTCTGATTCCGTGCCAACCACCCACCTAAATCAGAAGAACACTTTTCATGCGTTCTCTCCGCAAACTTGCCTCGCAGCTCAAATATTTTCTCTCTCTTGGAAAACCTGTGGTTAACACAGGGATGAGTGGGTGTGAGATGACTGCTCGCATTCTTTCAACTTTTATGCCTGCTGGAGTGACATTTGCATATTCTAAGGCTGTTGAAGCCTCTGCAGTGGGTTTTTAATGTGGTGATTACAGCGGGTTCATGAACAGAGGGTTGAAAGGATTCTGAGAGATACCCAAGCACAATCCAATCGTGCCACTGAACACGGCTTAGCAAAGAGGAAATTACCAATTCAAAAAATGAGTCACACCTTTGTCGGTCTTAATAGGGTTACGTCTTCTGTGCTTCTGTACTTTTGTTGACACTCATACTTCTTCCTTGCAAATGCGATTTTATCTGAGCATGCCCAATGTTGTCTCTGTTTATGCACAATTGATTGTGTTTATGTGATTTTGGATTTGCATTTCTGTGAGAGATCCTATATAGTTTGAGGTATTTTCTCTAAATCAAAGCCCTGCATTACTCAAAGGAACGCTCATGTTGTTTTCTCCTGTTGCAGTGAATAATTTCCAACTCAATATAAAGTTGCCCTTGACAATAAACAAGAAGACTCTTCCATGACATTCAGTGACAAGCCGAGAAGGACATGTATGATGATGTATGGGATGCAGGAATTTCTGACTGAAGTGTCTCAGCAAGATTTGAATACATCCATAAGACACATTGTAAGTTCAACTCGGTTTATTTATCTTTTTCAGCACAAGCATTTTCAAATGTATTTTTCATTAACCTATTTCTCCTTACCCAAGGTGACCAAAATTACCGGTATAGATGAGGAGTGGAAAGCAGAGCCAAAAATAATCCTCCTCCTACTTCTCAAAAAGAAAAAAAGAAAGGAGGAGAGGACGGGAGTGCTGTCGGTAGGCAGGTAGTCTCCAGGGAGGGGGGGACTCCTGAGGGATTCTGGGATGGACCGCCACAGGATTGGTGGAAGGCTGCTCTCGGTGTGGTCCCCTGCCAAGCCCATATGTCTTTATATACTGTCAACAGATGACCGGACAGTCCCGAGTGTGCATCGCATCCACGCTGCTGCTCTCCATCCCCGCCGCTGTCTCCTCCACCCTAGGGCTCTCTCCTCTTCTCCTGCATCCGCCGGCACTTCTCCTCCCCGAACCCCCGCCCCCGCTGTTGCGCAAGGATGACCGCACCGAGCCTGCTCCTCCACCTGGCCCTGTGGCTTCTGGCTGGAAACTTCTCAGTGGAGGCGACCTACTACCGGCACCACCGCTACATTCCCCATTTCTACCGCTACCGGGAGCACTCCGCCAACACGGAGAACCTGCTCCCCGAGGTGTCCAACCCGGCGCACCCCCACGTCTCACAGCCCGGCGTGCCGACATACCCCGAGATCCCCATAGTCTTTCACCCGGTGCCCGAGGTGTTCCAGCCCGTCCCGGAGGCTTTTCCCCCGGTGCCTGAAGTCATGCATCCCGCGCCCGAGCTCCACCTCAAACCCTACCTGCCCGCGCCCGAAACCCTCTCGCCCGTCAACGGCAGCCGGGTCTTCTATGGAGTGATGTTTGACGCGGGGAGCACAGGCACCAGGATCCACATCTACAAATTCATCCAGAAAGACCCCGGTAATTCTTCCTCTCTCTCTCTCTCTCTCGCTCGCTCTCTCTGTCCATCCCTCCCTCCGCCTTCTGTTCGGTCACGGAGCGTGCGGTGAGCCGGACCGACGCGCACCGGCGTGCGAGGACGCACGCGTAATACCGTCTTCTAAAAGTGGCTGAGGTGGACTTTTAATTTGCCGGTTTGACTCAGCTGTGTAGGAAGCAGACCTTTAAACCTCAAGCAGAATGTAGGTCAGCTGCTGCAGTCTGAAGACAAGTAGTAATTTTTAGATTCCTCAAATATGTGATGCTTAGCTCTCAAGTCTATGAATTGCTTACTGAGACTGATTTCTTCTTTCAGTTGAGCTGCCGGTTTTGGACAATGAACTGTACCATGCCGTGAAGCCTGGACTTTCCGCTTACAAAGACAACCCTGAGGAGGTATGTAGACCTGCTTGCACCATAACCTGTGGAGTTCATTATTCACTGTCAGACATGATATTAGGTTCACTATCTGCGCAACCGCTAAAACCACTAGGATATAAAGACTGTAATTACAAATAAATGCCTGCTGCTTGTGCTCTCTGCACTGACCTGTCGCATCCGCTTCGTCTATCCAACCGAATGGTGACTTTCTGTCGGGCGATGAATGGCCTTTCATTCTGCACTCTGACCGTGCATGTTTGAATTCTGCAGCCTGCAACTAATTGACATCTTCTGGTCAGGGTGGCAACACTGTCAGACAGCTGCTGAAGATTGCCAAGAAGACGGTGCCAGAGGAGGAATGGAGGAGGACGCCAGTGGTCCTGAGGGCCACAGCAGGGCTGCGTTTGCTGCCTGAAGACAAGGCAAAGGCTCTTTTAAACGAGGTGATGTGCATTTGTCTTCCCCCAGACAACTTGGCACAAGCATCACTCATCCCATCAAGAAGCGGGATGAAAAACCACTAAGTGCTTACAAGTGTCGCTTTGAAAACAAAAAAAAGCCTACCCATTTGGTGGCTATCTTGTTATCAAAAACAGCTGTTGTGAGGTTGTGTGGAGTGACCAAATTTGTCATTTAAAGTATTAAATCAAGACTACTGTACATGATTGTGGTAAACTGTCACTTTAAAATATTGTAGGCAGTTTCTGCCTTGGAGGATACGTAGACATCTGTGGTATAATGGGCTTGTTGGAATATATTTTTTTCTTCAGGTGCAAGAGGTATTTCACGAGTCTCCCTTCTATGTGCCAGAAAACAGCGTTTCCATCATGAATGGAACAAATGAGGGTAAGCTATTCTCTGTAATTTCTTTGATTTTCCTGAGTAATTCTTTGTGCAGGTTCAATGCTGTAGGTGGCTCGTTTGACAAGGGCGTATCAAACAATTCCGCTCTTGTATTGTTTTAACAAGACATCTCTTAGTAACTCAGAGAGGCAAACAAACACACTAATGTCCCTCCCCACACCCAATAATATATTGCCATCCTCCATTGTTTCATCACAATGTATTATCTTCACATTATGATTACAGAGACCAGACATCTGAGGCAATGTTAATTACATGGGATGGCCAGTAGTTTCACTCGGCTATTTTAGCATTTGCCAAATTAAATCTCACATTTTGTGTTTACTCCTTGTACTTGTCAGAATTTGTATCAATCGTAGTGTCTTGTAAAGTCACTGTTTACTAATGCTTATATTTTCACCCACGTGCCGCTGCAGGAGTCCTTGCCTGGGTCACCGTGAACTTCCTCACAGGTAAGACATTGATTGTGTTTTGGTATGTTGGTGTTAGTGGTCAGGAGGCTCATATCTGAGGCTCCAGTGTACACAGATACCCAGCAGTGAAAGACTCTTGTCTCCGGACTGAGGTCACAAACTTGAATCACTGCCCTCAAACAGCTTCCAATAACAAACCATATTTCCTCACGTTTCTCGCTCAGCGGACGTACCGTCAAATTTGTACCACACGCCCTTTAAATTAGAACCTAAACTCACATCTCGGAGGGCAAGAACATGATATGCGAGCAGGGAAAATCCATAATGTTAGCGGTCGCAAAATTAATAGATTCTAATGAAGATGCAGATGGAGGTGAACCTGTTTTTTCATTCGGTAGGTCACTTGTATTCCAACACAAAAAGGACAGTAGGGATCCTGGATCTGGGTGGTGGATCTACACAGATCACATTCCTTCCTAAGTCAAAGGTAAATCGAATACCAAATGCACTAAAGATACATCAAAAATGGGGTTTATATTAAATACATCACTAAGTTCTTTACCATTGCCCAACAGAAAACGCTTCAGTCTGCTCCCTTCAGTTATATCGCCAATTTCAACCTATTCAACCACACCTATCAACTCTACACGCACAGGTAAATATCCCAGAAGCTTTATTGATGCGATCAACAATCCAGAGCAGCAGAAACTGTTGTTTAAAAGTACAAGCAGCTATCAAAGTCCTGACACCAATATTCCTCACCATAGCTACCTTGGAAATGGACTGTATGCAGCTCGACTGGCAACTCTTGGAGCACTAGGAGCAGATGGTACAGTAACTTGGACCTTTTTGAACTATTTGCAGGTCGATCTATACATGTTTCTTCAATGGAAGATGACAAAGTTTCCCATTATTGTGGCTTTCCTAGGCCTTGATTGGAAAGTCTTCACTAGTTCCTGCCTCCCGAAAAAGTTCAGAGAAGAGGTGACTTTTTCTGGCGTCACCTACCAAGTCAGTGGGATTCCAGACGGTAAGATAAAAAGCTCCCTGAGGTTTGGATTACTTTCCCAGTGCTTTGGATCCAGCGACTCATGCATTCCTTTCCCAACTGTGGGAGTACATTAGATGACAGTATCATACAGTCGTATGAGAACGCTGCAATTTCTGTGACCTTGGTGCCAAACGCATGTTTTGTAATCCTCCCTCTTTCTCAGTCTTCCTGCTTGAACAATTATACTATAGTCAACGTTGTATTTAAACCAAAGAAAACTGTCAGTTAACTTTTCAAATAGGGCAGGCACTCCCATACCACAGTGAAGTAGCCAAGGGATGTTGGAGTTGTTTTTTTTTTTCTGTGTGCAACGAGTGACTTGATCTTGACCGCTCACAATTATGTGGTAAAAATAGACAGCCCAATTGGGCAGCGCTAACTGCCGCTCTTGTCAGCACATGGTTTCGCAGGGATGATAGGACCAACCGTACCCTCGGGGCTGGGTGAAACTTCTGGGGCTTCCCTTTATGCCCCCGTTTCAGCCCCGGGCTTAGCTCAAACAGAGGCTACGACCTCTACAGACTGCAGGACACCCAGTGTATTATGTCCAAGCAATTCACTGACAAATAATAGATAATTTCCTCCTCTCTCCCCAGGCTATGCTGGCTACAAGCTGTGCTACTATGAGGTGATGAAAGTGATAAAGGGAAGAGTCCATCAGCCTTATGAAGTGAAGGGCAGCAGTGTGTTCTATGCTTTCTCCTACTATTTCGACAGAGCCGTGGAGTCTGGTCTCATTGGTGAGTTGGCATCGAAGCAAGACTCTCCTTCTAGTGCCATTATCTTACTCATTATAATCCTTTGTTCAAAATTGGTGCTGAAATTATATGGTTTTTTTTTTCACAGATGGCACCAGAGGTGGTGCTGTTGAAGTCAGGGATTTTAAGAAGAGAGCTAAAGAAGGTAAGAGTTGCATGTTCGAATCTGCTTGATGAAAGCAATCTTTGAAGTTATACATGTCTGTCCTTTAACTAAACAAATCATATACATTACACATATTTAGAACACTGCATACCCAGTATGCAGCAATGAACTACAAAGCATCACATCTTGATGAAATGTTCTACACCATTGTAACTATTTAACCACGCCATGCCTATCAGTAGAATCAGATTAAGAGCAAGAAGAAATGAGTCTGTGTGTGAGAGTCTGAGGCTGTTTGTACTGTGAGAACACTGTCACATGGCCTTGTGGAACAAGTCTGGCTCAGGCGGTGCTGGCATTTGAGCGAAAGATGTCTGCCTGGCCCGGGCAGGAGGGCACCTGACAGCCGCACACCACCTGGGCAAAGAGACATACTGACAAACACACGTTGTGTGTGAGATTGTTTAACACCACCACCCACCTACAGCCTTGAGCTGACCCTCAGTTGTTCTTTTCACACTCACCTGTTTATTAAGCCAAACAAAACCGAAGGTTATCATGTAGTGTTTAGTGTTAGAAAAGGTGTTTTTGTCCTTGATACGTGAAAAGATGTGATGCAAGAAGATGTCAACGGCTTTGTATATCAAACTGAAGTGATTCCTAAAGTGTGTGTGTTTTTTGCTCCTGCAGTTTGCAACAAAATGACCAAATACCGTGCTATCAGCCCCTTCCTCTGCATGGATATGACATATATCACCTGTCTGTTAAAGGAGGGCTTTGGCTTCAAGGACAACACTGTGCTCCAGGTGAGTCAGTCACAGGGCACAACTATCGTATTCAACGTAATTTAATTTACTGTAATACTCAAGTACCTATGTCTCTTTCTGCTCAACAGCTGGCCAAAAAAGTAAACAATGTGGAGACCAGCTGGGCTCTGGGGGCCACCTTCGACTACTTCAGAAACTTCAATATCCACTAAGGACAGCTGTCTGTCACAGCAGCTGGCACTGAGAGGGACAGTCACTGTGGGGCTTCCCTTCCTCCATCCACCGTCTATTAGCCCGTCCCCTCACAGACACACCCGCTACCATTATACCTCTCCTCTATTATTCAAGCTCAACACCCTGCGAACATTCTGAGAACTGTAGAAAAAAAAAATCACTATATTTTTATAAGGCCAGCTATTTCTACTGTATGTTGAGCTCATAACTTGTGGGCTGAATTTATTTTTGTAAAGAGTTTACATTTTTATTTCCTTTTGGCCGTCGGACCTGAATAGTGCCCTCAGCTGCTCATAGAGTGTGCAGAGGAAATGAAAGACAGCCAGGCTTTGTGTTTCAGTGCTTACCTTGGTCCTGGTAAGCACTGCACACCATGGTGGAATGGAAACTGCTTGCTGGAGATGCAGCCGCAGTTGTGTCTCTAAATGTTGCAAATTTGCCTTTATTTGGTTCCAGAGCTAAATTATTTCACAGGACGCAAATTCCACCTCCTGTAGCCTTTGGAAAGACTGCAGCTTCTTGTCTGCAACTTTGCACGCAACACTTTAATTGCTGATATTGTAGCTAAGACCTGATCAATTTCTTTGATGTCATGTGTGGTGTTGCATGTTCATCAAGAAGTATTGGTTTCATTATGACTTGGGGAGGGAGTGAAGAAAGTTCCGTGGGAAGGGTGATGTCACAATGTGCTGTGTGGCTGTCACATGTATGAGGTTAATATCTCTATCTTTAAAATTCATCTATTATTGTTTGTTTAGTCTGGAATGGAAAGTCCTTATCATGCATAGTTAAATTGCAGGGGGCCCCATGTCTGAACTGTATTTTAGACCAGCAACAGAAAAACCTCTCATCAAGGGAAGATAGTTCTAACAACATAATTTACAGCTTTTAAATATAGAAAAAGATGAAAACATAAACATAAATTATGTACAGTAAGAGTTAAACCCATGACTCCTTGATTTGTAGGGATGCAGCTTGTTGCTCAACAGCATTAATTATGTTTAATTGTGTTTGTCATTTTGTTGTGAACTGTACAAATATTTAAATAACTGATTTTGATTTTGTTACTGATTACATCAGAACATTCTAACTGCTCTCAAAACCATTCCATTGCTGTTTTTGTCTGCCAGTATTCAACATGTTCCATAACTACTGCTGTACATACATACATACATATATATATATATATATATATATATATATAGACACACACACATTATTGTAAACTTTTTAAATTGAGGTAGATGGACAGAGTCGCATTTAAATTGCAATTCTTTTAGGAAGTATCATTGCTAATAAATGCCTTGATACTTATCAGTTGAATAACCTGATGACCTTTTGTAAATTGTTTTTATTAAACCCGTGAATTGCCTTTCTATGTTTTAATAAAACCTCCAAAACTGTGTTTTAAGAACGCTTTTTTAATCGGGATGAAACTAAACTGCATGCATTGCTAATTGATTTGAGTTTCTTAGGTAAACATATTTGAAATAACGATGGATTTATTTAAATTCTTGATCACCGCATCATCATGACTGCATGCCATGTATGATTGTAGAGCTCAGCACAAGCTATTATTTTCTTGGGCAATAGGACAACAGGTGGGCAAACTCCTATTACCCTGATTGGGTCAATGCTAAAAATGTATTGAAATTGGTAGAGGATGGAAAATATTTGGTTTAATGAATTTACTGCTTACTTGATTGCACCTTTTCCTACACATTTATAAATGGAAGTGAAGCATGCTCCTTCAAACGGAAAAGACTAAGATTTATGAGCAGAGTGTAAGAATAAAGGTTTTAACCATAGCATTTGTCCATTTGTGGACATCCTAATTTTTACCTTTCTTTGAAATGCTGGATGTTTTAGCAAAAGAGTGTCAGCTTTGATAAGCTGGTGAAACACTATCTATCCTTTCATTCGTTAAGGCAAAATATTCGGTGGAAAACATTAAAAGATGAAAGGGTAAAGCTATTGGAAATTTTCAACTCTTCGTTGCAGAACTCCGTGCATTCTTTACACTTTCTTCATCTATGCTTACAGCCTTGAAACCTGCAACTTTGGGAATTTGTTGCTCAGCAATGGCAAAAAAAAAAAAATGACAAAGGAGTAAAATAAATCTTTATTAAGTTAGGTGTTTCACTTCAGGTTTTGCTTTTATTGCCCGTGTAGCACAAAGTCATTGGAGATCCCTTGATGACCACCATGTGACACATGCATCACTTGCTTGCAAACGCCATGATCTGCTCCTGCAGAGGCAAAAGAGAAACTGTATAAAAAACTATGTGACATAAATCTGTTAAAATTGAGTGGCCCCATGGACCTTGACACAAAATCTACCAAAAAGGGATATCACAACATTTAAAAATGGCGTGCTTCGATAGTAAGTTGTCTTGTTCGTGTTGGTCTGAATCACTTAGTAGGGAATAAAGTCATGTCACATGAGTGGTCGGTAATAAAAGGGGTGTGAAAACACAAGCCAACACCACTGTCCGCTGCCTCAGCGCCAGGCCTGCACCCCACCCACACAGTTTTGGTAACACTAAATTTGGGGCTAAACTTAGATGCCATAGTAATAGTTTCAGAACCCTTGAAATTATAGACACCGCTAAAGTAACGCTCTGTGTAATAAGAAACAAGGGTGTGGGTGGAGCTTTGGATGTGACAGGTGGTTGATATTTTCATTGATGGCCAGGTCCAGTGGAATTCACAGTGGGAGGTGATTGTTTGTAGAAATCTAGACGATAGAAAGCTCACCTTTAGCGTTGGAAGCATGTTGGTGGCCTGCAGACCGAAGGTGCGTAGGAGAACCACAGGGGCAACATTCGTGGAATAAAGGCGTTTCATGAGGTCGATGGCAGCCATCATGGGAAGATTGTGTCGCTGGCGGTCAGTTTCGTATTCTAACAGGTGTTTCATTGCACCTGCACAAACAAATATTGATGGATAATGACGAAGAGCAATTTTTAAAGTTGGCAATTTTTCTTGATATTTATTTTTCTCCACAAGCTCAATGCAGTGGTGTCATTTACAAATATATGAAAGATACAAAGCAGCTCATTTGTGTTTAAAAACAACATACAACTGTCAGCGGAGCGAACATTAAAACATCAAACAAATGCAAGCGGAGATGGGGTATGGAAAAGAGCTTGGGGTAAACCACTGTGCTATGGTTCCAGTATGTTTGGAGCTCTCACTGACCCAGGTCCTTCCCGTTAAAGGCTGCCTGGCTCAGTAGCTGTGTGAGGCAAGCCACATCCCCAAAGCCCAGGTTGGCTCCCTGTCCAGCCAGGGGATGTACACGATGGGCTGCGTCCCTGGAAACACAAACACATCCTTGTCCGTCTAAATACAACACACTGGGCGGTTATTTTCTTTATGCATTATTAAATCGAAATGTCATTTAATTACACATTAAATAAGGGTTCATTGAGTGAAGAGTTGACGACAGTTCATTTTTAGCCTTATTGTTTTTATCCTTTATGAGCAGGTTATGACATTGTGTTTAATCATCTCACCCTATGAGTGCCACTCTGTGCCTGATGTACTCTGATGCATGACCCATGCCCAGGGGAAACATTACTCGGGTCTTTGAGCCAATGCCTGCCACACTCGGGGGCAGCTGTCGAGGTGAACCTGCAGAAGGCACGAGAGTCGAAAGGGCTTTGCGGAACAAAGAGCCGGCTGTGTCAATCAATTCAGACTGGTTCTCATTGCTCCACTGTCAAGGAGAGGGACAGATTCACATTGAAAGAACAGAAAAATGACAAGATGAGAGAGAAAACAGACCAGCTGAGTAGACTAAGAAATTAGCAGACATAGAGGCAAAGCTGAACTCCAGGCCAGTGAAAATGCTTTCTTCCCCTCCCTAACTAACGGGTTTGGCAGTGCCTCAGGAGTCGGGCTAATTAAAAGAAGATGCCGGTCAGGCACTGCAGTTGAATTAGCTCTGTTCGAAAAACATTCCATGCAGTAATGGTCGACACTGGCAGACCACAGGTTTAATTAGCAAACCAGGCCTGAAACCAAACGTGACTCAACCGTGGTGACCCCGTCCATCAGAAGGCAGTAAAAATAGGCAGCTTGGGAAAACGGAGTTTCTTCAAACATGAAGAAACAGATACGTATAATGATTCTTACTATGAAATAAAGGTATTGTGTCATGATTTTTTTTCTTCCTGAAACAGACATGCAGATAGCTCTCTGAACACAAACACAAAAATCTCAAAACATCAAGTGTAGAAAAGTGGACTCTAATTTGAGATAGAACTTAACCACTTACAAAGGCTGAATTGACAGCATCCACAAAGCTCTCTTCGTCCAGCTCCAGCAGCTCCTCTGCAAGCCGATGGCTAGTTGACCACACAAGTGAGCTCTCTGTGTCTGACAGCTGTGAAAAAACAAGTGTGGATACCACTCACTTTTATTGAAAAGACCGATATTTTACAGGAAAAACTTGCAGTAAACAAAAGCGATATGTCACCGGTAACATCGCGATGGGCCCCGTGGGGAGGAATCGCTGCCATGCCACATTGTTCTCGGTGGGCTGCCCAACATAGGAAAATGAATTAAATCAAATACTTGACTCAAATTGTGTGCAAAGACATTATGCAACCCATTTTTCTTTACATTCATTTAGCATCAAATGATATAGTAGAAAAAACATATTAAAAACGCATGCAAAATCACAGTATATATAGACACACACACACACACACACACACACACACACACACACACACACACACACACACACACACACACACACACACACACACACACACACACACACACACACATAAATGTACTTATGCAAGATAATGACACAGACTTAGTGAGTTATTACCACGCACCTCTGACAGGTGCAGCACAGCGACCACAGCAGACTGGTCATAGTTCCACTTGACTGTGGCTATCCCTAATTTCTGCCTCACCATGGAGTTTGGGCCATCAGCACCAATCTGAAACACACAAATTTGAGCATCAGGAAACTATCGAAGATGTGGCTGAACAACGGAATCCCAGCAGGTTCAAGAGTAAAGTCATACTGACCAGCAGCTTGGTCTGGAGGGTTTCCCCGCTGGCCAGTGTGACCCGAACCCATGGGATAGAGTCTGCTGATTGATGGGGCATGGGCCACTTGTAATTAACCACTTTGGTCCTGTACTTAACTTTCACGTTATCTGAGAAACAAGGTAATGAAATTGGTCAGCAAACGGAAAAGCTGTTCAGATAATGCAATGGCACCAGGTGCTCCAGTGGTGCTGAGTTTGTAATTACAACATCATGTCTAAAACATGCACAAGGTAGCTTTCTGGTTGTGAGGTAACTTGTCATGACTTTTGATCTCTTTAGAGGGAATTCTGACTGCCATCAAATCCATGCAAGTCACACAACATAAAGGCTTTTTCTCTCTCAGGCCTCTGGTGGCTGTTGCACTTGTCGTTTGAGAGACATGACCTGCCACATACCACGTTATACTTTGCTTGCCAGCTTGATGGACATTGTGCTGAAACTGCCATTTGCTGGAAAATATAGTCGACGCCAAAAATTACAGGAACTGACAACCGATCACTGAATACAACGTTCCCTCGGACAGTAGGCCAACACTGAAAAAACAGCTACATTCAGTTCATATTCTGAATATTGAGCCTAACAGCCTGTGACAATATGAGAGAGACAAGTAGACAAATGGTAGGCGCATGAGGCAAAACCACATGAGCTTTACTTGGTGTAAAATGTTGAAGCTGTTTATAAATATGTGACCAACTGTCAAGCATGTAGTAGAACTAGATGTATTTGTGAACCTCCGAATTGTTTGTCTAATGTCAACATCAGTATAACACTCTACACTGTCAGTGTTTGAGGCTGCAAAGCTGGGAGCACTTGGCAGCTTTAAATAGGACATTGGACTGCGTCACGTGTCATCCCAGGGTGCCCAGGCTCCGCATTTTCCTAAAACGTGTTTTCATCGGAACTGTAGGAAAAACGTAAACGGTGTAGAGGTTGTCTTGAAAACCAGTCAATGGTCAAGAACGAAAAAACAAACCTAGTAACAGGACAGGATTGATGAAATGACATTAGCTGCCTGACCATTGGGCCGTCGGAACAGAGTCGAAGAAGTTTGCGCTTTTAGTGGTTTCGCATTGAAATTAGAGAGGACGTCTGCTTGCTTACCAGACACGCTGTCGAGCTGTTTAGTGAGCGCAGCCACGACAATGTCGTTTTCCACTATGTATGCCATCTCATCCTCCAGGTTCTCCTTATCAAATGTGATCAGGGCATCCGAGCAGGCATCCCAAACCTAAATGAGAGGTCAATTATGCCCGCGGTCTACCCTTAAATGTATACTTCTCCCTATATATAGCTGGACAGAGATGCGCAACTTCATTCAGTTGAACACATCAAAGCTCCTGTTAGAGGTTGGCACAGCCTGCTTCCATCAAACCCTGAGCTATGAAGGTCACCAACACCCCTTCATGCCTTGTCAGATGACTTCAGCTTAATGTAGCTCCCTGTGGTGGAGGACCAAGTGACAATTGTGATTTGGACTTTCGCTAACATACCTTGAGTACACAAATTATGAATGACATGATTGTGAACATGAGAGAGCAGGTCAATATTTGTACTTGACCAGAAGCAACAGAATATGATGTAGTTCTCAGCTACTGTACTGTAACGCCAACCCCTAAAGAACCATTTGAGTTGAATACGAGGGGCTGAAACATGTTTGTACAAGGTTAATCCTCTCCAGGGTTATAACTATGGCTACACAACCCATCATTCAGCAATAATACCCTCCTACACTATTTTTTTCCAACTTGCCATAAAGTATGGGGATATACCCCATAAAAAACCACTAATGTGAGTGGGTTTGCAACTCGTGATAAGTGGTTGAAAGGAAAACTTTACAGAGACCAGCCCCAAACTGGTATAGTTTTGTTTAAGACAGGGTGAAATGTTGCAGCTTTCGGGGGAAGAATGAGTAACTTTTCTTGCAAAATTTATACAATGCACTTCCTTACAACTTTATGTGTGTGATTTTGTGTGTTGGCAAAACTCGGTTTTCCCTCTGTTTTCAACCTAAAGCCTCAATGCTTCATGCACATTTAATGCAGAGGATTATTTTACAGCCTTACGAGAATCTAATTTCTGCCTGCAGTGCATCTTTTCCAAATCCATGTCAACGATGTATATAACTAAGATTTAGCAGAAAAAAAAAAACCTGACTACGAAAGTGGCAGCAAAATAAAGGTAAAATAGAAATTACATTGCCATAATCACGGTAAAGGCACTGCATGATGACATCCCAGGCCCAGATAGAAACACTGCGGTCAAGTCTTTGGTACACACAAACCACATCTTAGGAGCTGGACTGAGTCTGCACCCATGACCATAAAGCGGTTTCATGTTGCAGCAAACAACCACTGTCATAATCTTTCATCTTCCCGGTGACTAGAAGACATGAGGGATGAGCACTAACATCAAAATGTTGAAATAATCTTCATCTGTTTCAAAACAAAACACGGCTTAGATACATACCTTGCAAACACTCAGAATAGTATCAAGAACTCAGAATTCCAGGGTTTGTACCTTTTACAAATATACACTGTATTGTAAAGGAATTTGTTTGTGCTACAGACGCTACAGAGCTAGTAAAAAATAACTATTTTTTTTTTACAGGGGAATGAAGAAATTGCATGCCATTTGAAACCATTATTCGCCACTCTGACAAGAACAATTACATAACATATACATGATTATATGACCCCAAATTATGATGCTTATTCATTAAGCTGAATGACTGAGTACATTTTGAGTGTCACAGATTTTTCTCTCTGCAAATTGTATGGTGGTAAGCATTATAGATGACAGAAATACATACAGAGTGCCAGTAAATGTAAAAGGTCTAGAGGACATTTGGAGAAAAATTGAAGTTGTAGAACAGTGTGACTTTGGCAGATGCTCAGAGTTCCAGTGAGTTCCACATTTTTATGTATGTCTTAGAATGCTATTTTTTGACTTATGGTGTATAAGCCCAAATTATGTTGAATAGATGGAACCTAACCCTACCCACCCCCTTACCAAAATTGATTGATATAAATGTACAAGTAAGATCAACAAACCTGCATCTTTTTGTAAGGCTTGTACCTCATGTTCGTGATGTGCTCCCAAGCACCGATACCTGCATGAGTGTCACAGAAAAAAAATGAAGTAAAAAAACAAAAGAAATACTGTTGCAATGAAGAGAAGTGAATGGTTTCAAAGCCATGAAATGTTCATACGGTTTAGACAAGTGTAGTAAACCTTATCATGAAATCATAAAAATGACAGAAAGAAACAAATATTTATTTGATTGAAGATTGTATTTGAACTATATTACACAATTACCACAAACTGTTAAAAAATGACAAATAAGATAAGATAAGAGAAGAGAAGATAATACTTTATTGATCCCCACAGGGGAAATTCGGTGGTTGGAAATATATAAATGATGTTTATCAACTAACTCCAAATTTCTTTAAACTGCAAAATTATTATTATCATTATCTGTATACTTCACTTTTTTCAGGTAGTTAATCGATTCATTTCAATAGCAGACGAAATTAGCTGGGGATGGCAAATTAGCCCCTTTTGAAATCGTTATCATACTAACAGACTTTGTTCGTCTCTGTGATCCTGAAAGATGTTTTTGTGCAGGGGATCAGCCCCTGGTAGGGTCTCCCAAAGGTAAAGTGATTTGAAGTGAAGTTCCAGGCTAAAAGAGATTCAGAGTTTCACTTATGATTGACTCAGAGGGGCACCCCTCCAGGAGCAAGCCCTGGGTGGAAAGTCCACGGAGGAGCCCCTGGTTGCTAGGCTTGAGTGTGGGAACACTCACAAGTTCCAGCAGAACACTAATGTGTTGAGATTTTTTCCAGTCAAAGAGAAGGGTCACCTTCTTGCATTGGGATAGAGCTACACCTGGTGACCCAATAGCTGTGCTGAGAGACTTCAATGCCCCTGTGCATAGCGACAGAGAGATAAAGAGGGGTGTCAATGGGAGGTATGGTTTGGGGTATATCAAGCAGTGTGTCTGAGGGTGAAGTTGCTCTTTGGAGGACAGGACATCGTTCACAAATGATCAGTGAGCGGCTATGTAGTCATATCATCACTTGAGAGGAAGAGCTATAAGCTGATCACTTGACGGTGAGCTTGATTGAGTGGAGGGGAAGTTATCTGGTCAAACCTAGCAAAGGTAAATTGTTGGCCAATTAGGACTGGGAAAATTTGTTGGAGGACTCTGTCTGCAAGGCCTTCAACCCATGGCTTTTGAGAACTTTCTATTGCATTCCAGTGGAAGTCGTGGACAAGAAACTCACATTTCTAATATTCCTCAGCTTCAGTGGTTATGAAAGCAAAATCTTGGTGGCGGGAGGAGTTTAGAAATGGCTTTAAACAGAAGTGTCCAGGATAGGAAACCGTGAATCCTGCTGCCGTTTTCAGCTGACGATGTGGTCCTGCTGGCTCATCACCATACGAACTTCTGCTGGAAGCTGGGTGGCTTGTGGTGGGGTGTAAAGTGGTCAGAATGAGTCAGCACCCCCAAGTCAAAGGTCAGAGTTCCCATCTGGAGACGATGGATTGTTGCGTCCAGATTGGGAGGCGATTACAGTCTCAAGTACAGCTGCTCAAGGATCCATAATTCACAATACTCTTGTTCACGTGGAAGGGTGGGATGGAATGTGAATTGAAGGGATGGATAGGTACACAACTAGATGTGATGGGGTTGCTGCATTGGTATATTGCAACAAAGGAACCGAGCTGGAAACATTTTGGAAGAGCTAGGAGTAAAGCCCTTAATGTCAAAAATAGTCAGATCAGGTGGTTTGGGCACCTAAGAAGGAAGTCTACTGTTAGAGGTATTCCACACATGCCCAACTGACAAGATGCTCTGTATTAGACCACTGATGGAATTTTCTATCCTATCAGTCGTAAGAAAGCCTTTGATTTGTGCAGGAAGACTTTGAGTGTGGTACTGGGGACATTGACCCGTTGGCTGACCTACTGCTGTCACAATGACCTTGCCCTGAATAAATTGTTGGAGGATAAATAATGAAGAATTATGAATTGGCTTGATCTTATTCTGCAGATTTCAGACAAGATCCACAGCCCGATCGCTGTTTTGGATACGATTGATTAGATCTCCAACTAAGTAAGTGTAAAGAAACACACAAAGCAACAAACCAGAGATGGAACTTGTGAGACAGCATCAATCAGAGCAAAAGAAATGAAGACATTGTGCTTGGACAAAAGCGGAATAACACAACTTCTCATTGTATTTTTGTTTGGACAATGAGCAAGTAGTGTATTTCAACATGTAATTCACTACATCCATGAATCTCTGAGATATTACAATTTACATTGGAAAAAATGGCTTTGAGCAACTCAATCTGACATTTAAATCATATTTCAAATTATTTTCATTCGGTGTATTATTCTGTTATTTATAGGAACGACACTGACAATCTTCAACATATTACTATTTCAGGACAAGTTTCAGATACAGAAACTAATCCTAAAAAATATAATGCAAGGTTCACTTTAGGTCTGTGCTACTAACCCATATAGTAAATCATGTTTGCAAGAGGTCTAAAAACATAAATACACACATGTGAGGTAAATGTTTTTCACAGAAGAGTTGTTGGCCAGAAGATCTTGAACATCAAGCAACATCAAGTTGTAATGGTAATAGGAACAGTCCAGAGGTCATTCTTACATGAGAGACCTTAGAGGTCATATACATTATGACGCTCACTAAGCCTGGTCAACAGGACTGTCTGATCCCTGAATTATCTTGCAGGGCCATATGACAGTCACCATGACCGTCGTCACAGCTAAGCAGAAATACATTTTTAACTCTAAACTGACAGAAAGAAAATTGACTGAGTGAAACGAGAGGAGGAAAAAAAAAGAGGACGTGTCAACAGATGAAATTGTGGAATGGTTGCAGACTGTACCGCTGAGCAGGGTGGCAGAGCCCGGACTGATGGAGCTGACTCTGGTGCTGTAACTTGCAGGGACGGTGTCCATTACTTTCTTGTTGCCTGCCTCAAGCAGAAGAATCTTCTTACCCACGAGGTTAGGGTCTGTACCTGCCAGTGGAACATGTTGCGTGGAGAACATGAGTGCACTGCAATGGAATTGAGTCAAAGAGCGTTTACCAAACCGTGTGTTTGCTTTGAGTTTGTGATTCAGGGAACGGGTTTTACTGTCTATCATTTTCTTATTACGCGTCCACAAAAAGGTTGCTTTTGTGCATTCTGGAGAAAATATTGTGGTTAATTGGTTGTGCCATCTAAAGGGAGCGCTTCAATACACTTGTGCTCATTGTGATCCTGGGATGCTAAAAATAGTCGCCCTCGCAGAGCTGGATGTGGTCAGCCAGCAGGGGAGGGTCTTACTTACCTAGGGAACATGCCATCGCAGATCCAACCATCCCTCCCCCAGATATAATAACATCATAGACCTCACTGTTGCCACAGTCGCCGCCGTGTTCGACACTCATTAATCCTCGGCCGATCATTTTTAATGCAGACAAGTGCTTCTCTGCCACGAAACAGCGTCCGAGCCCGTTCAGGGCGAGCGTGGCCTTTGTGATCTTGTGCATTATTTTGTCTCAATGTGAGACAAGTCCCGCACGAACAAAGGAAAGAGCAATACTGCCTCGAAACTCCCAACAGTCCAATATGCGACTGACACGGACGGTTCCCCTTGAGCTTGTCCTAATGATGGCAGCCGAGTTGCGACCGTAATCCGGCCATGTTGTGTTGACAAGCGCCCACCGAAGAACTACTTCCGGGTTCGTAGCCAATCAAAAAAAAACACAAAAAAAAAACAAAAAACACTGCGTCCTTCGCAGCGTGCGCTTCTGTGGATGGCCACAAACACTGACACAGTTCTGATGGAGATGAAACTGAGCGGGATTTCCTCGAATAAAACACACAATGCACGTTAGAAACGCTGTGGCACATCTTGAAAAAGAAGATACATACTTCCGGAAGACGCCTCGTCGCAGAGAAAATCTCCAGGTTGGCGGCTGCTCTTGCGATCTTCTAGAAAAAAAGTTTGCTAATTTCAGTTCGAAATGTAAACTTGGATGCTGCTTACTATGACCTCAGATTATACGTTTACAGAAAGTATTTATATATCCACATTTAAACTAAGCCTGGTTCCAAGAACCGTCTCTTATATACTGAAATGACACGCGACAGTTCTGTGGTTACCATGGTAACGAATTACACAGACAAGAGCCGTAATCGTCGTCAAATTTGAGCCAGTCTCACTGACGGGCAGGCAGCGGGAGAGTGAATTGCCTGCCTGATCTATAGAGCTATATTATATACTAAAAAGAACAGTCCAGAACCAGACACGTGATGAGATATAAAATGTATGTACATTTGAAATGTAAAATGTAAGACAATTACATGAACTGAAACGCTAAAAATCTTAAAATAATCTGAGAGGTTCATGTTGCTCTAGGTTTTATTTTCTGTTGGCCAATCAGACTCAATCGGGTAATTTCTTTGTGCTAAATGGAACTCATATATTAGCGAAAGACCGTTTCTTCCAGAATAAAAAAAAAACAACAAACATAATGGCATTTGCAAGAAAACCCATTTTTAAACAAGTTACCTCAGAGCTTTACCCAGACTAATTGTTGAAAAACTAATAGTTGAAAAACATACAACATCATTGTTAATAGCCTTAATCTTTTAAAATTTAGAGTAGCAAGTAGATGCAGGGTAAGATTATACTAAAAAAACTGTTTGCCATAAGGATGAATGAATTCACAGATAAGCACAATATAATTAATAACAGATAGTTTGGTTTCAGGGCAAACAGATCGACCTCTATGGCAGTCATGGAACTGGTAGTGGAAATAAAAACTGCAACAGATAATCGAGAGTATACAGTGGGTGTTTTAATAGACCTAAGTAAGGTATTTGATACTATAAACCATCAGTTGCTTTAATCAAAAATGGAAAGATACGAATTTAGAGGAGTCACCTATGACTGGCTAAAAAGGCTATATTAGTGGTAGGCAGCAGTATGTACAAATAAATAATGTTAAATCAGAAAAGCATTTTATAACCCAGTCCCACAGGGCTCTGTCCTAGGGACAAAACGCTTTATTATGTATACTAATGACATCTGTAAGGTCCTTAAGAACATGCAATGTATTTTGCAGACGACACTAGCCTCTATTGTTAGTTGATATATTGATGAGCTATTAGATACAGTCAGGAATGAACTAGGAATACTAAAAAGATGGTTTGACTATAATAAATTATCAATGAATGTGAATAAAACAAAATATATTATATTTGGTAATGTGAAAATTGATAATCTAACAAAACTAGAAATTAACCAAATGGAAATCAAGAAGTTGTGTCATACCAAATTTTTGGGAGTGCAAATTGAGGAAAGCTTTCATTGGAAAATTCATTTGAATTATGTGAAAACAAAAGTATCAAAAATAATTGCCATATTGTGTAAAATTAAAGTAGCTGTGAATCAAAAATCTCTCAATTTATTATATATTTCCCTCATCCTTCCATTCCTGAATTATTGTGTGGAATTACGGGGAATAATTATAAAACTACGATCCAACCCATTTTCATCCTGCAAAAAAGCAGCCGGAATAGTTAATTATGCAGATTATTATGCCCCAACAAACCCATTGTTCATTAAATTAAATATATCAACATTAAATGATTTAGTGGAGCTTAACAAAGCTGTTGCTATGTATAAAGTTCATAACCACGCGCTCCCGCTCTGTATTCAAGAAAGGTTTAAACCTAGAGAGACTCGCTATAATCTAATTGAATCGAATTAGATTATAATTCATGTATATCAAAAAAGTATAGCTAGAACAAACACCAAAGACAGATGTGTCTCAGTTAGAGGAGTAAATGTTTGGAATAGTTTGGATGATATGTTCCAAAAATCTAAGTCAGTAAAAACATTCAAAAAAAATTCAAATTTAAGGTAATAAGCAGCTACATAGAACTAGAACAAAATAACACATAAACTCTCCTGTATATAGCTTCTTCTTTGTTTCTTTGTTTCTTTGTTTTTTCTTTTTTTTTCTTCTTTGTTTTTATGATAGAATATATCATTTTGAGCGGAGCCTGCTGGGGAAAAGTGTGTGCGACCTTCTGTGGGTGTGCTTTGTAGACAAGGAAATACAAATTATTATGTTCTCGTTTTGGTGATTGTTGATGTTGCCGTGTGCTTGGTGCTCTGAATTGTAGTTGAGTTGTAATGGGGTTTGGCTTTAATACGTGTTTCACTTCAGCCAAAACCCTTTCAGTCATTGTTTTGTGTTTTGTAGTTAATTGTGGTCAATCGTGTCTGAATTAAGATACTGACTGAATAGATAAATAAATCTCAAACCTCAAATAATGTTCAAATAATCGTGGATCAAAAAGCAGTATGTTTGCAGCTGCACACCTTTGAAAATGCCACAGACAGTGTTACAACCAAGAAATGTTGAAGATATCTACCTGCTCTGCCGCAATCTACACAGGTGTATTAGTTAGTGCAGAGCTAGATTTTGAGCCTGTCTCTGCCTGAAAAGTTCCTAAAGTTTCTTTGTTCCTGCAGTTTAAATCCATCTTGACAAAGATGCTCTTGTAAGATTTTGTGTCGATTTAGTGCTTTTGACTGGCAATCAATCTTAGTGCACGTGATGCCCTAATGCCCATAAGACCAGCCTTTAACATTTGTCTTTGTCTTGTCTTAACAGTTTTTTATTTTATTTTTACTGTCCATACAACTATCAATTAGAAATCACATGGTTTGCAGAAATGGTAACAAGTGCAGATCTCTTCCACCATTGACTGGTTCTAAAATGTTAAAAAAGAAACAAGTTGAAAAGTGTGACTGATTTTATATATAACCAAGATTGGGAAATACATGGAGAATTCTCAGTGTTGTATATAAAAGGTTCTGACCATCAAAAATACAATTGGTCTTTTTTTTCCCCTGAAATAAGGATCTTTTTGGTTCTGCGAAAACAATAGAGTAAGTTATACGTTTGACCGGTGGGAATATATCACTTGTAATGATCTCATATAAATGAAGGTAGTAATAAAAGAAGTCGAAGGGGTAGGAATATTGTCAATTTCAATTGCCTCTCCTCTGAGTGACGGCAGAGATGTATGTGCTGTATTTTTGTGTTGTGTTGATAACATAGCTTTTTGTGTCAAAATGCATTTTCTTTACAGAGGTTATTCTTTTAATGTTTCTTTATTTGTATAAAAAATACTGACAACTTTAGAAACACTTTAATCACCATGCATGTGTGTTTTTTTGTCATCTACTTTCACAAGTTGTTTTTTTGAAAAAGCATCAAAACAAAAGACAAACCAGTAGGATGGCTTATATTGTAATGGCAGCCTTTTTAAAACCGACGCTAAATGCTGAAGCCCCACAAATCCTCCCATTTTAGTAAATACGAAGATATTTTTAAATAAACGACAATGATTTGGTTCAAATGTCTTGTATTGGACAATATCTTCAACTCTGCTACTAAATCCGAATGTGTTTGGTTTACAGAAATTGCCCTTCTCGTACTTTAGTGTCTCAGGTTGATAATTCCTGTCTTTCAGATTCAAGAGATATGCTAAAGGTAGAGGACTTGTTGGTGGATGGACTTGAATCGGAGAGAGTACTCCGGGAGCACTTCAGGTCCCTTAGTGTCACACTCAGTCAGCAGCTGCAGGAGACAAAAAGAAGACTGACGGATGAGCTAGAGAGAAGGATTCATCACGATGCCCTCATTTCAACAGATGTGGACCGAAGGTTAAGTGAAAAAAAGGAACTGACTCATGAGTCAAAGTAAGTTTCTTCTAGGTTCTCCTTGCTATCTTAATAAAGCAGTTGTATTTAAAACCGCTTTCGGTCATTCTCAGACATGATGGACTGAGAAGAAGACCCTTGCATATGGCACATTGCAGGCAGCTGGAGAGCACCAGCTCATCCAATCCGCGCTCCAGGCAGCCTCTTAACAGGAGCCAACACTGCGATCGTGCAGCTTTATGGAAAACAACACAGCTCCGGAAAGAAGATGAGGATGAGATCGAGTGCCAGAAGAAGTTCTGTGCTCTTCCTGTCCCCAGTCACGTCAGTCTACCTCTCTATCAGAAGATGATGGAGAGAAGAGAAAAGGAGAGGAAACAAGGCCTCGAGGAGAGGAAAAAATTTCTTTTGTCCGTGCAGAAACCGTTTAGCTTCCAGGAAAGAGAGAGGGACAAAAGACAAAAGCTGGTAGCAAAGCTTAATGAAGTCTCTGAGGAGAGAAAGACAGCTACTGGTGGGGATTCTCCTTATAATGAGAGAAAGGACACAGGTGGGTTGATTAAGACATGATTCCTGCTTGAATGGCTGTTGAAGGTTAATAGTGTAAGTGATATAATGGCTGCAATCAACATGAATCTTAAGCTCATTTATCAGTTCCCTGACACACTGACAAAACAGAGAATGTCACAAAACGTGAGGGAAACAGTGCTCAAAACCTATTGATGTGAAAAAATGGCAAGTTGTACCAACAATATACTATATGAATCACAAGTGCAGAGACTTTAAAACTACAACATAATCAGCAAACGTACCTGTTCCTAAAACCTTTAGGTAAATATTATGCAGTACCAGTATAGGAAAATGAAATATTAACTAACTCGAATGTGATTTCAGTATCCTCTACATTCTTTGCTACAGACAAAGAGATTAAAAAGAAGGCCCACCTCCACACTGCTCAACATGAGAGAACTATATCCCCCAGCAAACCCAGGCTTCGCACTGCTGAGCGCGGCAGGAAGGAGAAGATGGGGTTCTGGGATGAGAAGCCCAGCTTCCAGCCAAAAATTATCCATCAGGTGCCCAATTTCAGCTGGCTGCACAGGGCTTTGCAGACAGAGGCTCTGAGCAAGACACAGAGTAAAAGTGTGACCAAGTGTCAGCCGTTTCACCTGAGGACATCTGTTATATCTGAAAGGAGAAAACAAAGTTCTGAAAATTCATGGGTAACTTTTTAAATTCCTTATCCTGATACCTCTTGCTTCTTTACCTATTAAAATTATTTATCTGTTTAGTTCTTTGTCAGTTTGTTGAAATGCAATTTGGGTTTTCTGAATCTTTCTTTCAAACTTTGCTGGATGTGATTCACTGACATGGCTACCCCTCTCGGGACGTTTAACTCTCGAGTAACAATGTAACACTAACATCTAGGTACCAAATGGAAGTACCCTTAGTCGAAGCAAGTCATGTGGGGCCCTGACATCACTTTCTGCTGACACACTACCAACATACATGACGGACGCTGTACGGAAGCGCTGGATGGCCATAAGGTGAAATTATTTTTTTTGCCAGCATCACTTTAGCTGAAGTGCTTCTTAGAAACACAGTTTCTGTTCATGAAACAATTTGACCCCCCTGACGGTCAGAATATGTTACAGACACTCAATGGCGATGAGGGACAGTAAGAATCAGGACAGCACAGACTGGCTTAGGAAATACCAAAGGAGGACTCAAGCCATGAAGAAGACGGTTTCACACCGTGCAAAGTGGCTGGACCCCCACAGCAGCTTGAGGGAAGTCCATGATGAAAAAGTAAAAAATCACCAGTGAGTAAGGACCATTATCCTCTCATTTTGCAACCTCTACATCTCATATTACAGAGACCTCACTCGGCTGCCACAGTGGCATAAACTATTACCTTCTCCAACATGAAGGCAGGCTGACCAGCAGCGGATGAGGGAGTACGCACGGGAGTTACGGGACATGAAGGCACGCGTTAGTGAACGCCCATATTTGTTTGAGCAGTTGAAACAAGTAAGTCCCATAGTTTGTCAACATATTCCATCACATTTAATGATGTGACCCTCCTTAAATCTGAATTTGCATTGCCAGAAAAATGCAAGGGTCCATGCAGAGCAGACATACAGAGACCAACTGAGGAGAGCGGGCATAAAAGAGGAATTTGTCGAAGAAAATGGAGGAGGGGTTGAAAGAACATCATCCTTGTGCGGGTTGAAGAATGTTGAAGACATGAAAGTCAGCAGCGCTGAAAATGGCATCCACATCAACTACAAGGAGTGAGAATTTTTAGCAAGTTTTGTTCATAGACTGTGTAATACCACTGTTTCCGGTAAAGTTATGAATAGCTTTTGTGCTGGACTGCCAAGGACATAATGTGGTTTGGTCATATTACATTACATAATTTTTGGAGTCTGCCCTGCAGTCTTAAGTGTAAAAAAGAAATATACTGTAGCCAAGTAAAAGGTCAATGTAATTACGATGCACCCTTTTTCTAACCCAACATGTCCGATTTAGGGAAGAAAATGTTGACGCCGGCGAGAAAATTGAAGATGTGAAGGAGAAAAGCGTGAAGTCCAAAGGAGAAGAAATGACATGATCAAACAGTCTGGGGTGTGACAGTTGCCTGTCTAGCCTCTGGGTTATAAAACATCACTCGAAAGTGATCAAGGTCTCAGGATCCGAAATCAAGAAATCGAAACTTCAAGATGTACTTAAAGAAACTTCGAGATGAATTGTACTTGAAGAAATCATGAAACATCTGGACATTGCAATACAAAATGTTCGGGACTACAACAGGATGAAAACAAAAAAAGTTTTTGAGTTCTTTTTCCAATTCCTTGACTTCCTCAAGGAGTTGCATGGAATTTCAGTTGTAATTTGTTTTCTGATAATTTATCTGGGAAATATGAATGGTATAATGTCAATTTCCAATCGTCAAATTAAATATATTTTGATTCAAGGGTTAAATCTCCGAGTGCTTCCAATTAATTACGAAGAATATTGTATTCTGTTGAATCAGACAGGTCTCGTGAGGACACCATCCGTCTGACACAAGTCTGGTTGTTTTTTCTGAAACCACTATACCACCTAAATAAACCCCTCACAGACCAGCTCAGTGGCCCGCTCCAAGCCCACAGACCCACATCAAATGCACTTGTACACTGGCTTCCACTGCAAGCCTTTGCTTTGACAGCTGGCTGCCGGGAATTTCAGAGACAGTTTTTGGAAAGACCGCATGTCTTAATATGTACACGATCATAATCAAAAGGCAATCAATTTGTATGTTCGAATCGTACATGCCAAATGGTTACTTCTTGTAGACGAGTATGTCTGTCAACTGAAGGCCATTTTTTTGCATGTCTTTAAATCAAGGTATCGTTAAACATAACATCTGTCCCTTGAAGACGATACTATTTTTGTTTTTTCTTGTAAGTGATGTCTTCAAATTAGAGTCTCATATATCATTTTTGAATTGATAATTTTGCACTGGTGCACAGATGAAATGTGTTCATTCTTCTTCTTCTTCTTTTCCTTTCGGCTTTTCCCTTTCAGGGGTCGCCACAGCGAATCAACCTCCTCCATCTAACCCTATTGTCTGTATCCTCCTCTCTCACACCAACTACCTTCACATCTTCTCTCAATACATCCATAAATCTTCTCTTCGGTCTTCCTCTAGACCTCCTGCCTGGCATTTCGAATTCCAGCATCCGTCTACCGATATAGTCCCTATCCCTCCTCTGTAAATGGCCGAACCATAAATGTGTTCATTATAGCTGTCTATTTTAGATCTAAGCATAAATGCCATACATGTAATAAAATCAGCTTTGTTTCCTTGAGAATTCAAACATCACTTGACAAAGCTTCAAGGGCTTCATCCTGTCAGGTTGTCATGGGAACCGCATGCACCTCTGATTCCCTGATGCATGGCGAATAACATACCAATCCCTGCGTATCTTTTGATGCCCTAAGCGGAAAACACACGCATGGAATGAGTGAATGAGCTACCGCCTGTACCATCAATGTAAATAAACTGGAGGCTGAAGGGGAGGGAGGAAGCCGATGACATCGAAATTAAGGGCAGGCTGTGCAACAGGATGCTTTATGTTATGATGATGCTGTGTGAGGAGTAGCCCACATAATGCATGAGCAACACAGTATCACCAAGGAACAGTCAAGTGACACTTTAGTCCAGCCAGTGTATGACGGTAGAATACTTGTTCTTTTGAATACCTTGGTAACACTTACATGTCGGGAAAAATAGCTCTTGAAAGAGTTTGTTCAACAGCTGCCTTAAAACCTCAGGTGTTTTTAACACAGGGCATGTTTTGGTATTTACTGAAATCAACCATTACCTGATCGTGGGAGAAGAGTCGAGAAGAAAAATGTTACTATAATTGCAGTGTGTGTGCAGATTGTGCGCGTGTTGTTGTGTCTGCATATGTTTTAGTTCTCTCTTCACCTGCAGGAGGAGCTGTGGCTCCCCTCAGCCCTGGCTCAGGCAGAGGAGAGAGATCTCTCCTTTTTATCCTTCAGTGGCATGAATAATACCCCCAGTGCTGGAGAGAGAGCACATCAAGAGGCAAACAGGAAGAGGAGAGAGACAGAAGGCACTCAGAAGAGCGTGGCAGAACTTGATTGTCTGACTGCACTGTAGGCAGGGGAAGGAGCGTAAGTGCACCAGAGTTTCAGGCAAGGCTGCTGCCCGCCCTCACGCACCCAAACACACTCACATACATAAAGACCCTTCGGCCTGACTGGATCAGAAGAAGTTGAGGGAGAAGACTGATCACAAGAAGGTACGGTATGACTGTACATCGCGAGACAGGTGATCATCTGCTGCAGACATATGACAACCCCCCCCCCCCCCAAGATTTGACCCATTGCAAGCACATCTGTTCTGATACTGCCACTTGATGCTCCACCTTGTTTTACAGGTGGGTTGGCAGAAGTTTCCTTGTTGGATTTACCAGGATATTATGGCTCTGAGCAAACCGAGCCATCAAACCCTGTAGAGGAGTTGTGCCTTTCCCTTCCAGAAGAGCTTGTATCATTGAAGCCGGAACAAGGATGGAGAACCTGTCAGGGAAAGACAAGGAGCTGATACGAGACAGCTGGGAGAGCCTTGGCAAGAACAAAGTTCCTCACGGTGTGATCATGTTTTCAAGGTAATGCCCCACACACTAAGTATTGCTAGAATTGAAAGAACACTGAAAATAAAGACGTTTTTTCTATGGAGTTTAAATTCTAATCACAGCTTCTCATTTGGTCGAGTTTAACCTTAGTATCTGTGATGTTAGAATATCTGAGACAAGTGAGGAGAGAAAATCAAGTGAGATCCTTCACCACACACTGTCCTTGGGACCAGAGGCTCAACTTGTTGCTTGGCGACAGACTGCAATAATCCACAATTTACTCGCAGGCAGCTGCCACTGAATCACACACCGGCAGGAATGATTTGTAGATGTATGATTTATGCTCTGATTTTTCTGCCTGTCTGAGTGTTTGGCAACCCCTGCCATCTGTCTACATGTATAGAATAGCGCACTCGTGTTTCTGTGGTAGACTGTTTGAGCTGGACCCGGCACTCCTCAGCCTCTTCCACTACAATACAAACTGTACCTCCACTCAGGACTGCCTCTCCAGCCCTGAGTTCCTGGAACATATCACGAAGGTGAGCTCTATTAACCGCAGTAACCTTTTCACATGGTGACAGATGACACTTTTTGGACACTTTTTCATGGCACAATTTAAAATATCTGCTTGTGTTTACTTTTCTACGAATGCAATGAAGGTGATGCTCGTTATCGATGCAGCGGTCAGCCACTTGGATGACCTCCACTCCTTGGAGGATTTTCTACTCAACCTTGGGAGGAAGCATCAGGCAGTGGGAGTAAACACTCAGTCATTTGCTGTAGGAGCATCGAATAGAAGAATTTCTGAAAAAAGAAGCTGTTATGCAAACAATTGAGCTGTAAACAACTGAACCACATGTAAGTGTGTGTGTCTTCTTTTTTGTTTGTTTGTTTGTTTGTTTGTTTGGCTTTCTTCAGGTGGTGGGTGAGTCCCTTCTCTACATGCTGCAGTGCAGCCTGGGCCAGGCCTACACAGCCCCCCTTCGACAAGCCTGGCTCAACATGTACAGCATTGTGGTAGCAGCCATGAGCCGAGGGTGGGCAAAGAACGGCGAGGACAAGGCTGACTGAGGCACACAGCGGGAGCTGCTGAGCTGTTGCTGTCAAATCACTCATCATGGTTGCCAAGTAATAAGGTTGTGTAACTTGCAGCATTGTGGCTCTTGCTGCTGTACATTTGCTCTGTGAGTGGGGTTGCATAGTGTAGCAAATGCATGGCGTGGTTACACTTGAATCGTCCAATCACAGAGTTGTTGTTTTTGCTGTGGGTGTACAGCTGTAAGGAGCAGCTACAGTATAGCTATGAAGATTCTAGCCAACGTGCTTTGATTGTTCAGGACCCCTGAAGAAGCATCAAGGATAGTTAGGTTTTGTATATAATCATTTTTATATCTCTCCTTTAACTATAACGCTGACCGTTGTGATATTTTGTGATGTATCTTCAAAGAGTTGCACAATAGTGAAACACTAGATCTCATATTTGGGTATCACGCCACTCCGACTGCGACAGGTTCATATGACCTGCATGGGCAGCTCTTCATCAGTTGAATATACTCACATTTGTAACATGTTCAGTGTTTTGGGACAAAGCAATGTAATTTTCCATAGGAGGGATAATCACTGTAGTCATTATAATTATCGTGTTATATATGGTAATTACATATTATTTCACCTAATTTTGTGCATTCCTCTTCATAACTCTTAACCTATTCATGCAAAGCAAAGCACATTTTTAAATAACCTATACTATCATTAGATACTGACAAGAACTGTTATTCTCTAGTATAGCTTTCCTCAGTCATCTCTGACTGTTACGGCGTCCTTGTGCACCTTAATTTACATGGTGTATGTGATGCACTCTCCACCAGAAGCTGTGAGTATTTCACAAGGCTTCAGTTGACTGTTAACAGATAACAAATAAGACTGTTATGTTACTTTTTGCTTTGGGGCTAAAGGGCATCTCTATGGAGTCAAAGCACATATGTCCTTTGTTAGTTTCCCCAAATTGTAGGCTATTTATTTATTCCTGTTTCCTTATATTTCTCATTGACTGTTGTTATTACTACAGCTGTACCTACTGTATGCTTTGAGGCTGAAGATGGCCACAATATTCCCTCACAACGGCAAGAGAGTAGTTTTGGATTAGCCATAGCACCTCTTAACTTATTCAAACAGGACTAGCTATAATATCTTCTGACTGAGTCTAAAATGTATGTATTATTATAGCAGCCATAGCACTATATATCATTTGAAGCTGTTGTTTACCGAATGCTGGGTAACTAAGCAACTGTGTGCCACGTATTAGATAATAACATTATTCTATTGTACATCCAAACTGCTGATATGCTATTTGTGCTTTTTAGCTGAGGTTAACTTCACAAAGTTTATTTTTATATTCTGAAATCTAACATGTTGATTCGAAAACACTGATTTTTCTTGAAATGCGATATACATTTTCACCAGTTGGATTACCAGTGAGTTACACAAAGAATGGGGAATAAGAAGTAAGGATTAATTAACTTGTTGCCTTTAAAGTGACAATTTAGAGTTTCTTGATGGTGTTTCACATCATCACAGCTTCATCATCACAATATATAAGCCATTTCTTAATGTGGAGTCTTTACAGATGATTTAAAATCAGAGTTTTATATTTATATATTCTATCCTTGCATTGTCAGTTTTGTCTGTAATTACCTGCCCTTGAGGTGTAATGTTTGTTACCGGACTGTGTAGGTGGTGTATTTAGTCTTTCTTTTCTAGCATTAGTTTATTGCCCTTTGCAGGTTTTTGTTCTCAGTGTCTCTAATTGTACAAGGCATGTGGGCCAATTGCCATATTATCCTATGAACATCCAGCTCTGTACATATTGGACGTCACTGTCTACCTCATCATTATCAGCTGCTATATTACTGTGGTGACTTCACCGAGTTATCTTTTGACCAAAAACGCACATTATTACAGTTAATGCGATGACTTTAATGCTAAACTTTGAAGAAAGAAAACAGGAAAAAATATGTCTGTGCGTATTTAAGACTCAATAAAAGTGAATATTCTGTGGATATTTGCTCAAACAGGTCAGTGTGTTTCCTTTCACTCTCAGACTGACCACGGTCACAACACAATGGTCAGCTTTTGTGAATTAGTCACACGATGGCTGATTTCCTTCGCGCTGACAATCCATCCCTCAGAGTTACGTAAGATCCATGCACAAAATGGCTCATCACCCTTAGCTACAGAGATAAGGGTAACTTCAGGCACATCAGCCCACTTACTCATGCAACTGCACAATGTCACATCAAGAGGGTTGTCAGACTTTAAAAAAATTGACACACATGGCCAATATTCCTACAAAGGTAGACATGTGTATCTGCTGCTTGAATATTTAATGTATATTTGTGAGTGCATGTGTCAACAATAGGCAATCGTTAGTGACAGAAGTGATGATTGGAGGGTACATATGATGATGTTATCCGTAGACTCATTTCTTGCATAAACACAATTTGATTAGATCCTTGTCAACGTCACACATGAGCTGGCTGTCGGTTCTGCTGTTGGAGCAGCGGCTGACATGGCCTTAATCTGTCTCTGCTGCAAACAGCATCCTGGTTCAATGTCCCTCTGAGACTTATCTGTATTCATGCTGACTCCATGTCTCACTTCCGTCCACCGACACTTACCGAAAGGGAAGCCGATGGAGGGCTCTCTCAAGTAATCAACCCCTGGGCAGCTTAAACAACTAGTAATTGGTAGATTACATTTGGTGTATTTTTTCTCACCGTTAATCAGTATTGCAACACTGTAGTCTTACTTTGTGGTGCACATGGATTTGCTCCGAGTGCTATCGTCTGGAGAGGAGTCTGTGACATTAGACAACACATTATTTATAGAAAATCTCCGATGTGTTTTGGAATGAAGGATTATTAAATGTTGTCATGGTAACTGTTAAATGATGCTCCTGAGTCCTATGCATGTGTCTGCATGCTCACATTTGTGTTTGATAAAGGAGGACAGAAGGGCATTGGTGCTCGATCACTAAATCATGGAGAGCATCGGACAGTGACGATGCATGCGGCAGCGACTAATGAGGTTTACTCAGATCGCTCTCAGCAGCCTGACGCCCGCCAGCTCAAATAACAGAGTAGCAGCCTCTCAGTATCGAAACAAGTTGTTTCTCGGCAGCCTCCAAACCCCTTTCCATACAAATAAACCCAAAGCAATGGAAAAAAAAGGCAGAACTCTCGATACTTTCATCATCGAGGGTGTTCGAAATATGAATAAACAATTAAAAACAACACGTACAGAGTAAGATTAAGTTTCCCTGTTTAAAGACAGAGCAACATTCTGAAATCGTTAAAAATACGATTTTTTTTTGCAAAAGTGAGAGCATAGAGATAGACACTTGGATCGTAATACAGCAAAACAGCAGCTTGTTCAGAAGAAATTCCAGCTGGTGAATACAATAGGTTGTTTTAAATCCTAAATATACCTAATTTATACCTTGTGGTTTCAAAACACTTGACACTGGATTACATTCATCTGTTCACACACACTGATGACGGCAGAACTACCGTGCAAGGTGCTAACCAGACCATCAGGAGCAGTTGGGGAGGGTTCAGTGTCTTGACCAAGGACATGTCAGCACAGAGACAGGAGGAACCAGGAATTGAACCCCCAATCATGTAATTGGCAAGATGCCTTCCAGCTGAGCCACAACCATTTATTTCTGGAGGAGCAGGTTTTTTTTAAAGGCAGGCTGTTGCAGGCTACAAAATAGTGCAAGACCAAATGTACTTCAGTGGTACTGTTTCTTTGATGTTTGCAGGTATGATAATGATATTGATTCTGTTGATGTGTGCCAAGTTAGCATTTAGTTGTTTCTTATTATACTTTCTCTCTGGTTATATGATGACCTAGATACATCTTGAGTCTGGCGTAGTTTGTTATAATGTGGTGCACTAATTTTGGAACCTTTAATATGTTGGCTGACAAACCCTTGGTTCAGATGCGGCTCCAAAACGTTAGGAGTAGCATACTATGCTGCACACATCCTGAGAGGCCATACAGCTGGTATGTGAGTTGTGACAGCAAGCTGTTTTGATCTTAAATGTTCCTTGAAAATGAATATGTTTGCAGCAAGAGGCTGTGATGTAACATTACTACTTGTTGGCTACTCTAGAACTATCAATAACATTGTATGGTTTTAGTCCGCAAACAGATTGCTCATTCTACATATATCTAATGTTTGCACAAGTAGATAGAAGAGCATCAACTTTCAAGTTGGAGACAATTGTGTAATACAACCGAAACCTCCAGAATAAGTTATAAAGAATCCTTTGGATGACCTCATTTTAAAAGCTAGCATTTTCAAGATTAATGGTCCCTTTTTCTAACCAAGATTTTAAACGAGTCTGAGAGAACGACATGGGAACTGACTTATCAGTGATAGAATTTACTTCACACCTTGTTTGAGGCTACATTTGCATGCTGAAACCAGCCGCCATATGTGAGTGACAATATGTTTACTGCACGAGGCAGAGACATTTTCTATCCTGGGCATCGGGGCAGGAGAAAGTAGAAGGACAGGCCATGCACCCAGAGGAATTCACCTTTCACTGACAAGCATGTTCTCAGCAGTTGCCAGGGGGGACAGGGGAAATGCCAGGGACTTTTCTTTCTTGTTTTGTTACTCTTGGCAATGAAGAACTCTGGACGTAATTGTAGATGTGCCTTGGTACCACTTCTTTCAAACCCCATCAACTCAAAAACATGTAATCTTTTCATTGTCAGATACATAGCAGAAAACAATAACAAATGCTGGGCTTTGCTTCACTATCTGTCGGCATCATGGTGTCACTGATGCTTTCATTCCTGAAACTCGCCCCCCAACTCAGGGTTGTGTGACAATCTGTGGGGTTTTTACTGAGAGACACACTGAGAGATGTGTTTACTTGTTACAACCAGAGATGACAGTAGTTTTAAATTCTTGCTATTCCCGTGCCATTACCAAAACCTTCATCTCTCTTTCTCTCACTTCATGAATTTTAAAATGAAATATAAAATAATAAAGTCCAAACTCTAAAAAAATCAAAACATTTCCATATTTTACTTTTGGTTACCTGTAGGCCGTTGGAGTCGGCAAGAATTAAAAACGCTAGACAATATGGTAAATTATTTCGATGATCAAAAGAATGTGTGGAATTTCGTTGGTGTAATTTATGGTTTGTCCTGTCTGGCTCAAGCGGCGCCTCTTGATGTCTGAAGACCTGTTTTTGAAAGGATCCCAGTGCATTTAATCAACCGAATAGATCCTCATAGCCAGTAGATGCTCAGGCGAAATCTATCAAAATCTTAGAGTCGTTAGAGCAGAAGCAATTTCTTTTCTGAGCTGTTTTGTATCGTTAAAATTGGATAAAATAACTCAAAACACAACAGCTGACTCTCCTACTGATTTCAACTGGCGACATTTTTCAGTGAACGTAAAGGCAAACGTGTGGTACAAGTTTCGAAAGTTGGGCGCACGGAAAACCACCAGACTATCTCCGAGGGGCGGCGGAGAGAAGCAGGGCAAGAGCCTTGACGAAGGTAAGGAGACGCTTAGCCACGGCTCCGTCGAGCATGGACTAAAACACAGCATAGATTGTTTAGAAACAATTCACAACGAGTTGAGAGAAACCTTAAACTGACAAAATTGTTGTGAGGATTGCATATTGCTAGCGCATCTATTTTCTGACCGAGAGTACAACTGTGACTTGTTCTGAATGAGGGCTTTATAGCAGGCAGCTGCTCTCCTGTCTTCCTGCTACTGCGTACCGCCACTGAATCTTTTAGTGGTATGCTGTACCGGACTGTACCAGCTTACTTTAACCCCAGGTTAAAACCCAGTCAAAAGCTCTTTAATATGGTTATTTCAGATGTATCAAACGTTGAAATGGACCAGTCTACTTTCCTTGGGGACTGTAATTTCTCTCCATATCTCAGGGTACAGTCTATTTGAATACCACTCACTTGGTTTTTGTACTGCTTATCCTGCACACAGTCTGTTGGGGCTGCTGGAGCCAATCCCAGCTGTAATTGGGCGAAGGGCTGGGTGCGCCAGAGAGTAGTCGCCTGTCAATCACTGGGCCACATATAGAGACATATGATCATTTACTCTCTCATTCTCAATTTAGGGTCTTCAATTAACGTACTGCATGTTTTTGGTCTCTGGGAGGAAACCACACACGCACAGAGAGGGCAGGCAAACTCCACATGGAAAAAAAAAAAAACAGTTGACCTTTGAAATCAGACCGGCAACCTTTTAGTGAGAGAGCTAACCACTGCACAACTGTACCGCCCTTATCTTAGGGTCAATTAAACAAATGAAAACAAGCTATTTTATCAGGGGATAACTAAATGATTTGCAAAACTTGAATGCCCTGAACAACTTTGTTGGTAATTCAGCCCAATTATTTCCTTGTCTGTTTTGCACTTTTTTTGCTCTCTTCCATCAGTGTGAGGGGCATTGATCATTCAACACATAAATAAGTAAATAATTAAAAGATTAAAAAAATTACAGTGATGTCAATTCAAAACAAGCCTCGCCATATAAAAGAATAAAATATTTGAGAATTTCAGGCCTCTTCAGGCTTCTGTAAGCTTTGGGCGTTATATTTTGTGCATGACATTGCACAATACATTTTGAAACTTAAAGTAAACAAATTTGTTGGTCCAAGGACATCAAACATATTGTGTAGATGTTTTGGAAAAATTACACAACTGTTTCAAACTTTTATGAATGCAAGCTGTGATCCAAAAGCCATCATGTCATCATCACACCACCTCGACCAAAAGCTTTGAGCACCGTGATTTCCCCTTTGACTCCGTTCTGGACCTTTGCAGTATTTCTAGCCCCATTTATCTCCAATATATCCTGTCTTTTTCTCCCCTGTGCTATTAGGAGAAGGGTGAATACCATATATGCGTCTGCAGTCATTAACCTCTGTCTCTGTAATAGTTTGGAAGATATTTTTCTGATTTGCAAAAAAAGAATTAGTGAAACTGATGTTCATCAACGTCACTTGCCTTACCTTTACCTTAATTTCCTGCAAGATTAATAAAGTATCTCTACTCTACTACTACTTCTACTTTATTACTTAATACTTTATAACTGCGACTGAATGGGAAATAAATCAGATTACACTTGAAGGAGCTGCGTTAACCCCCTTTGAAACATGATTTGAAAAAGATACAAAACATTAATTTGTTTATTACCAATTGAATTCCCATTTCAAGTCATTTCAGCAGTGAGCATTCAAACCACATATTGTTTTCATCCTAGCAAGAGTCGCCTACAGCCTGCTGACTGTGCCCTGAGGTATGACGTTGCCTCGAACAAATAACACTACAGACTTCTGTCAGAAGTGTTCAATGCAGTCTGAGCCATGTGTGTGTGCATGTCTGTAGATGTCACAGGTGGATCTGGTCTCACAGTGCTTATGTAAAACAAGAACTGATTCTGCAGATGTGTATGTGTCTCAGCAGCTGCTGTGAAAATTTCTGCTGAAAATATGTCATAAATGATGTGTTCTAAAGGCAGTTTTACATCACGAAGGCTTCAGGAAACATGAATTATGGCAGATGAGAACTACAAAAGGAGTACTTATCTCCTCTCATTTGACTTAAACATTTATCTTTTGTTTGTTACATTTGAACAGGCACTGTTTACTTAAGTTGTTCAGGAGGAGCTGCAGAACAGTTTCTCTTTTAAACTCGTGGTAAAACATTTGCAGTGAAAAGGCTTCACTCAACCATATATCTGCTTGAAGATGAGTAGGTCGTACGTATTTCCCTTCCCTTTTAAAACATTGTAACACGACAAGTCAGTAGCCTCTAATTCCTTGAACATTCCCACGTGGAAAACTGCAGACTCTGCCGCCCTTCCCGACAAACCGCAGCAGAAGAGTTCATGGCACAAAGTGAGTCTGAATGAGCTGAATTGATTTTAATTTAAGATCACAGCACTTCACTTTTGACAGAGGAAAACTTTTTAGCCTGACAGAGATGACTCTCAAACCCAGTCAGTCTCTACCCCAGTCCTCTATGAGATACGGCAAACCCTCATTTATGGCAGGTTGGTCACAAGGAGTCAAGTACTGAGAATATTCAGAATTTATTACAGAGAATAAAAGTTAATGAACAAGTCTGGGAAAATAATATACCTTCAAATAAACCTCACAATCATACTCAACAGTATATGAACAGATGTGATGGGATACTGTGAAACAAGTTAAGCATGAGCTTGGATGGTCCCTTCTTGCACAGCCTTTAGAGCTGAAAATAATCTCTATTTTGAATTTTTCAATCAAGACCATGTGTAACTCTCTGTGAAATGAGCTTCTGCAAAAGAAAAACCACAAAGCACTGTGTTTGCTCGGAGGAAAATTTTCGAGATGGTCTTTGATTTTTCCTTTTGTTAAATCGATCAAATAATGCCTTTAAGTGTCTACTTCATGATGCTGTCAGGGTTCATCCGTTCTACACACCAGCAGAAGCACGAGTCAGAATCCTCACAAAAATAGATGACTGCTCATTTTTTACTTGGAAAAAAAAAACATTTGCCAACATAAGCACGAAAAGTAACTTTACTTCCTTGTGTAGCCTGCGGAAGAGAGGTGTGATCCGGAACCAAGTATGCTGCAAGTAGAGTAAAAGAATAACAAAATAAATATAACAAACAACAGATGGATATTTTTTACTGCTACATGTTATCCGTTGTACTTTGTTTTACAACAAGAATGAGAAAAAAATAAGCTCACCCAAAAGCTATTCTATTATTTTACCGCTGCACTAAAGTTGAAGACAACAAATGCTGAATGATTTAAAACCTTAAACTGTCATGGCTAGTTGAAAGACCTTTTGACAAACATCCACTGAAGAAAATCACATGGAAAACTCAAAGGCCTTGAACAAGCAAGGAAATGACCTGAAGTGGAGAAAGTCCGGGACTTAAAGGACCACCTCAACCTTTTGGCAAAATAATCTGGGTGTCATTATCCCTGTTGCGAGACAGGAGGATAGATGGACTTCTTTGTGTGTGTGTGTGTGTGTGTGTGTGTGTGTGTGTGTGTGTGTGTGTTTGTGTGTGTGCGTGCGTGTGTGTGTGTGCGTGTGTGTTTGCCAGTGCGGTGGGGCATTGGACACCTGCTTCCAGCTAGTATGCTAAGCACGCTGAGTGGTAACACAAGCTGGCCTACCTGTCAAAAGCAACCTTAAACCACCCTCATGTTGTGGCACATTTGTTCACCCAGATAATTTATGATTGCAAAGCCCTCCATGGCTGTCTTGCTTCTCCACTCTCTTACTTTGCCAGATCGCAGATAAAGTCACTGATTCATACCCCTCCTCCCCCTTTCCGCCCCAATTCTCGGTCTTCTGTTGGTTGTCAAATGCCTGTTTTCTTTGGTCCTGCTGTTTTTGGCCTTCCTGCCAGTGAAAGCCACCTAAACGTTTGTCCTCTGCAAGCTACAATAAAAGAAATGAAATGATTCCATTTGGCCTCTCTCTATTTCATTCGGTCCTTATGATGATAATGTAAAATAAGGCAAATACACAGCGGAAACTATTTTTCTGTCAGAGATGCTGATCAAACTAAATTTTACATAGTATGAGTTCTTCTTTTGTAACAACTGTATGCGATTGTAGAACTTTTCAAATCATCTTGCACTGAGTTATGTTCTAGTGAGATGTAATGAGCATTATAAGATTTGTTTGCAGGGCTTTTATTTAGGCTACCATTCATGGCGATAACACTGGGTGCCAGGCTTCCTACTGATGCACAGAAAAGAGCATCACTCTTCTCGACTTATTGGAGGACTCTTGACAACTTTCAAAAAGTTGGAGAGTTCCTTTCATGTTGTCCAACTTTGTCAACTCTGAGTTTGCTGCAAAAAGGGTCGACAATATCCAATTGGATGATAGTGAAAATCCAAAACAATGTACTCTGTATTGTTTTATCCTCGGCTACTGTTTGCCCCCCTCACTTTTCAGCCCATGCAGCATATTTTAGGCCATGGTGGATTGTCACATGAAAGGGATTGTTTCTTCAAGGCACAGCTAGAGACACAAAGGACATACTGCAATGGGTATACATTCACATTCCTTGAAAATGGGGTGTTTGAAATAACCCCCAATTAGAAAACTCGTGTACAGAGAGGGAGTGACAAGCAATGAGATTAGCACAACTTGACCTTACAAAGAGAGATTTGCCTAAAAATGTTTTTAACACACAGGGAAGTGGCTAAAACAACTGAGCTCATTGAATCTCACTAATTTTCTAAACATTTGTGATATGTGAGAAATTAATCTTATTCCATGAAAAAGGAAATGGTGTTGGAAATTTTTTGTTGCAGAATCAGCCTCAGTTCTGTACATTTAAAGTACAGCAGAAACAAGAAACACAAGACATCAAACTGCTTCTTTTTTTATATCAAACAGTTCTTCGCTGAACAGATGATGGCCCATCTATTTTTGGAACCAGTAAACAGCCTTGTATGAAGAGCAAAACTGTTATGGTCTTTTTGTAAAAGCGATTTGTTTAGTTGTTTTGATGTTATTTCTCCGTCCACATGGTTTGATTACATGAATTTTGCATCATTTGGTCGGAAATTCGACAGATATTTTATTTATACTTATACAACTCAACGACTGAACAGCCATTCGTCTCAAAATCATAATTTCGAAATTGTATTACCAAAATATTGTCTAATAAATTAGTGGTTGATGGTTGGGGAATAAGTTTCAGTAGTAACACAATATTTCACATAATTGCCATACAAGAATGGGTAAAGTCTTCAATAAATATACATTATGAGGGCCTAAGAAAAGATAAACTTCATAGTTTAGATTTAAAGCTCCTTAACGTGCTTCTAATTTCCCTCCATCTGTCATCTAATCAGAATAAGTAAAATACAGTTAAAATAGAGAAATTAAGATATATATTGAAGAATAACAGAAAGCTCCATGTATCTGTGACTGATCTCCAGTGGAATCCAAAGCCTCATATCAAAGCGCCAAACTGTCTTAGAAATATTGACTATAATTACAGCAAGCTTCAGGTACACTCACGCTGTCTGGGACTATTGAGAGGACATCCATAGATTACTGAGTTACAGTCGGTGCTCCATCTGTCCCATCTTACACTGCAGATGGCTTCACAACTCCCTGCCCTCCCCCCTCAGCCCAGTCAAGCTTTCCCAGTGAAGAACCAGACATCGCGTGCGCCTAGACCCCCCTTTTCAGTCTGTCGGGGCAAGCCTGTTCACACCACCCACTCTAATGGGAACTTTCACCTCTACTCATGTCCAAGTGGCACAACATAGTCATAGTATTACTAAATGTCCACAGTGGTTCCTCACAACTTGTAAAAATTGAACACTCAGTGTTTCTACTAGAGTATTTTTTACATTTAGGTTAATTTATCTGCAGAGTATCCAGGATATCATTTGGCAAACTGCTGCATAAGGATTTAGAGTGATGTTGACATGGATCCAGACCTTTTTTTTTCATTATGATTCTGTTCTTTTCAGTTCCTTATAACCGGTGTGATCTACTTTCGGGGTCTGAGGCAGCTAAGTTGGAATCTGAGGTCAGAGCTTAAAAGGCAGCATTGCAACCTTCACAATCTGCATCTCCAAGGTGAAGAACAAAGGGATATCAGCTTGTGGCGGTTGATGTTACTGACAGCCTACCGGGCTGTCCATGAGTGGACTAGAGCAATAGGTGTTTGGGGGATCTTGGAGCTCTGTCTCATGAGTCCACCCGTGTTCTTCCTCAACCTCTTCTTCATCTGCTGTAACATGAGTTGAACTCTGAGAGCTGGCCATGGCGCCGTAGCCATGGTGGGCCGGGGAGGGCATGGGAGTCAAAGCTAGCTCTGGCTCCAGCAGGACAGATGCCACAAACAGCTAGAGGGAGATTGACATAGAGTTCATGCTCATGCCAAATAGCTGATCAATAAATTCAACACAGCTCAATGAATATTTTCACTAGACAGATGGAAATTATGTCATATTGATTTTCCTGATGTAATTTCCCTCACATTAGTGTAATATTTTTCCCAGCCAAGACACACATTAAGGCTGCTAGATCTACAAGATCTACATCAAGTTTTACAAAGGTAATATTTTGCATATTAATTTTTTAAATAGTTATAACCATTACCAACAGGAATGGTTTCATAGAAATTAACGCAAAAAAAACACGTTAATTAATTAGCTCCATAAAACCATAAAATCTAAGATTTCTGCAAAATAACTGAAATCTCAGATGCCATTATTTCCAACCACCATGTAAAGGTACATACTGGGAAAAGCATTTCAGCTTCCACAGCAGTTTCCCATTTTGCAAAATAAAAAAAACCTTCGCCAAATTCTAATTTCTGAAACACTGAAGTAAAATGATCTTGAAGATGTGTGTGATTGATTTTCTGGAGCATAATAGGAAAATATGATACTGTACACTGGAGGCAGTGGCAGTTGTTACAGGGGTCCTGTCTGCATCGGTGAATGTTCCCTCTATTGGCTGATTTGACATCTGAGACAGAGACAATTATACGTAAATAAATATTGGTGAATCAGTGTGAGCGCATCTAAAGCTGAGACTTAGCTGAGCTGACCTGGTAGCTTGTTGACTTGTCTGGCTGCTTCCTAAGGCACAGGCGCAAAAGGTAAAAGGCAATACAGGAGAGCAGGGACACGAGAGTGAAGAGGGTGATCGGATGTATTGGGCCTGTGACAGCAAGAAGAACACATAAGCATTTATGCAGTAACACAATCTTAACTGTAAGATATTGAAACTGCAACAAGATGAGAATGACTATAAAGTTGTACCTAATCTGAGAACAGAGAAGAAGAGCAGCCAGAACATACAGAGGATGGGAGCCACAATGACCTGGTGGATGGCGGCTATGTGGATCTGCTGGTTGAGCTTGGTGGGAATGTATGCATAGTAGATATTGTATCTATCCACCATGTGCTTCAGGATCACATACAGCAACCCTAAAAAGGCACAAATAGACCAAGTGACGAACAGCATACAACATACCATAAAAAGTGAAGAAAAAAAGTTGAAAGCGATGGAAGCCTTTGTCTCAGGACAATTCCACTGACGGTCATCATGCAATCAGATTTTTCCTCGACAAACAGTAAAGTGAAAATGATTTGTATCCTTAGAGTTTGACTTTCTTATTGGAGGCTTACCCTAAGAATGCCAAAGTGCCTGCATTTACTCTGATTTAGATAAAAAAATATGCTTGATTAAAATAGCAAAAACAGGGTGAAGAGTATCCAAGCACCCGCTCGCACTGAGGATCTGAGTGCAGGAGTATAGAGAAGCCTGGTGAGCCCCGGGCAGAGACAGGAGCAAAGTGGGCGTCTGGCTTGAAACTCTCTGCATCTAGGCATCTGGGACTACAGCAGCAAATTCACACAGTCTGCAGCCGACTGGCAAGCAGTGCAGGAGAGCAAGGTTATAGAATAAGGAGGGACAACACATACACCCACTAAGACAGAAAGGGATAGGATTGATAAAGAGGATGTAAGTGAGAACAAGAAAGAGCTTAACTGTGTTTTGCTCACCGAAGGGTGTAATAATTGGACATGTGATGCTGTAGGTCACGCTGACAGCAAAGATACATGTGGTCCAGGCATACTCCAGGCCAAACTGGAACTCGTAGGTTTGACTCTGTAGCCCGAGACAGAAAGACAAGGAATGGCCTAAATCTCACATCTCTAGTGCAATCAGATAAACCTCACATGAGAAGCGTGACAGACTCTACTAACCCGTCTGACATGAATACGTTCAGCCTGGGATTTAGCAAAGCAGAGACGGAGAGCGTACACCGTCAGCGCTGGGATGCGAAGAAGCTCCATAGCAGTGCCAATCAGAGCAGATGTAATGACGTAGTTCACGAAAAATGCACCGTTATCAGGGAGGAAAACACACCTGCACAGAGATGAGGACACTTGACAGGTTCGCTGCGACTGAAATACTTTTACATGAATCATTTCGTATTTCTGAAACAAACTACTTTGTGCAGGCACTCTTACTGGAATTTGACTTCCTTTTTATCCAGGAAGTTGACATCAAAAAGCCAACTGAAGAACAGGTCAAGACTAAATAGAGAATCAACATTAAAAATGATGCAGTTTCAAAATGTATCTCAACTCAGCGGAATTGCATTTCCTTGATCTAGAAAAAAAAAACAAATAAACTGGGCTCAAACTCATACCTTTAATTTGTTGTCATACCTTGACAGACCCAGTGAGGGCAAGATGAGGACCATGAAGACCAGCAGAAAGAAGCACCTGTGCATCGTCACCTGGTTCTTACAAGATCTGAACATCAAATATCACATAATTGAGAAAGTCATTTCTAACAAACTATGTATTGCAAAGAAAGCAGAGCTGGACTGAAGGTGTTTAATTAAAAAAAAACAATAGAATGGGCCATCAGCTGATATTAAAAGTACATCATTGGGCTGCTGGAGTTAACATAAGCAACACTTTTCACTCCAGTTAATTGTTGATTTGCTGCTGGTCTTTTGCACATCAAGCATGAACAACAGAGTTTGCGGGGGCCTCCTGCAAAGACATTGAGCTCATAGGTACAGCATGAGGTTGTATGAGGATGTACAGTTGCTCTGCTCCCCTTACTGCAACTGAGGAGCAATTGCATGGTGAGAGGTGCACATATCATTATCCTCACATGGAGATCTCTATGACAACCTGCCTGGAATAACAGTGCAAGGAAAGTGACAAAGGGAAGGAGCAAATAAGTAAAAAGAACAACGGGGTAAAAAGGATAATATAAATAGGATTATTAAAATACAGAAAGTTGAGAGGGAGATGGACTCTAATTCCATTTCAGACCGGAGCTGTACTTGATGGCCTCCAAGTACCTGGTCCAGTGGGACTCGAAGAAGGCTGAGTAGTAGATGACGAAGGGCAGGAGCACTGAAAATGCCCACAACAGAAGGGTTGGGAAGAATTGGGTGATGACTGGAGTCTGTATCAAAAAGGAAAAAGAGAAATCAGAAATAGAACCTAAGACGAACACTGTATGACTTTATAAGCTCTTTGGATTCTGATCTCAAACCCCAACCTGTAGACTCTCCACAGGCCTGGTTACGTTGAACTTGTCCATGGTGTTGACAATAATGGTGGGAGTGGTGAGGAAGAAGAGCAACAGAAAGAGGAGAAAGTTGAGAAGGATACAGCGGAGCCACCAGCGAGATCCACAGACTGACAGGTTTTCCCTGATGGCAGAGAAAGAAGTAATGAGATTCTGCTCCCGGTAGAACGGTTGTGATCCAGCTGTGCATTGAAATATTCCTGAAAAAATTCCTCCATGCGGTCTCTTGCATATGAGGAGGTCAGCAGTAAACCACTGCACAGGGCCAGAGAGCATTTTTCGGGAACAGCCATTACATTTTTTAACAAAGAAAAAAAAGACCCAGCTTAACTCTGTAGCCTGCTCCAGTAAATCTGATTAGTGCACAAACAGCAAGCAAATCAGAAGGATGCATCAATAGTGAATACGACAATGTCTTTGCTTCATGAAATATGCATTCCACCATTTGTTACATAACCTCGCTGGGTGAGCTGCGTTTGCTTTCCCAGACAAAATTAATGTACTGTAGGTAATCCCATGGGGAGTGAGCCTTAAATGCTGTTGTTTTTAAGACTTCCACAACAAAAACTTTGAATCAATTTAAAATTCAAAAATGAAAAAAAGGGAAATGAAAGTAAAAGCCTGTCAAACTAGATGGTTACATAGAAAGACTTCAGAAAGTGACAAAAAAAGGTTCATATTAAAGGAACAGGCTGAATAACATGAACTTCTTCTTCCTGTTGTATGCTTTGTGCTTCGCCTCTCTGCTCCCTTCAGGGGTCTCCACAGCGAAATATCTGGCTCCAACTAACCGCAATCTCTGCATCCTCTTCTTTTACATCAACTAACCTCATATTCTCTGTCATTGCATGGATAAATCTCTTTCGTCACCCTCTAGGCCTTGTGCCTGGTAGTTCCAACCTCAGTATCCTTCAACCAGTATATTCACAATCCTGTCTCAGTCTGGCCTCTGACTTTATCTCAAAAACTGTCCCTCTGATGGTCTCATTCCTGATCCTGTCCATCCTCATCATTTCCAAAGAGAGCCTCAACACCTTCATCTCTGCTATCTCCAGCCCGGCTTCCTGTCTTTCTGTCTTTTTCTCGCTGCCTCCGTCTCTGAACCGTACAACATCACTGGTCTCACCACCATCTTTACATCTTTCATTTTGTACACCAGTCTAGCTAATAACCTTTTATCACACATATCCCACCTGCTTGCACATGTTTCTTCATCTCTTTTCCACACTCTCAATTGCTCTGGACTTTTGAACGCAAATACTTCACTATGTTTTTCTCTGCGTCCTGTAGCCTTACCATTCCAGCTGGGTCCCTCTCATTCATACACATGTTTTCTGTCTTGCCGCAGCTAACCATTATTCCTTTTCATTTCCAGGACATACGTCCACCTTTTACAATTTTCCTCCACCTGTTCATTCCTCGCGCTACACATCAAAATATAATTTTCAAACACCGTAGTCCATGGATATTGCTGCGTAAACTCATCTGTCAGCTTGTCCATTAACATAGCCAATAAGAAGAGGCTCAGAGCTGATCCCTGATGCAATCTCCTCTACCTTGAATATCTCCGTCATTGGCTTTTTCTAGATCTACAAAGGCACAATTGAGCTCCCTCTGATCTTCTTTGCATCTGTAGTACTCCTTTTAGGCATGAAACCATACTGCAGCTCACCAATGCTCACCCCTGCTCTCAGTCTAGCCTGCTACTCTTTTCCATAACTTCATTGTATGGCTCACCAACTATATTATCCTGTATATACCACAATTCTCCACATCTCCCTTTTTCTTAAAAGTGGGAACCAGCACACCTCTCCTCTATTCCTCAAGCATTCTCTCAATCTGTGAGATCCTGTTGAATAATCTAGTCAATAACTCTAATGCCAGCTCTCTTAGAAGCTTCCATACCTCCACAGGTACTGGATGTCGTCAGAACCAACTGCCTTTTCACTCTTCATCCTCTTAAATCCTCCTCACTTCACCTTTACTAATCCCTGCTACTTTGTGGTCCACAATAGTCAGCCTTTCAACACTTACCTCTCTTTCTTTTCCCTAATTTATCGGTTCCTCAAAGTTCTCTTTCCATTGCATTTCTGGCACATTTCCCTTGAACCCGAACCTGCTGTACGTACTTTCCAACTCTCTCTGTTTTGCCAACTTGTATTAATCAGTGTCTCCCTTTTTACCACCCAACCTAGCATACAAGTCATTGCACATCCTTTGTTTGGTCTTTGCCACCTCAACCTTCATCCTGTGCTGCATCTCCCTATTCTACTGTCTACTCTCTTCAGTCTCTTCAGTGTCCCACTTCTCCTTTGCTGACCTCTTTCACTGTATGTACTCCTACAGCTCTTAATTCCACTACCAAATCTCCTTATCTACTACTCAAATACTCTCCTACCTGTCTCCTTGATCACATCTGTTGCAGTTGAACATCTGGAAGCTTCTCCTGTCTCAACTCTTCACTGAAAGCTGCACAGCAACACTCTTCCTTTTTCAGCATCCAGCACTGCATCCACATCATCTTCTTTGTCACCAGTCATCCATCAAACCATGATCCTTTGCTGTCTGGCTACACTGTCACCTACCACTACTTTGCAGTCATTACTCTCCGTCAGATTATATTGCCTATTCAAGATGTCGTTTACCTGTGTGCTCCAGCCTTTGCTCTAGATTACCCTATGTTCCTGCCTTCTTTGTATTCACTACAACCATTTCCATCCTTTTTGCAGTCCATCACCTGGATCCTGGATAGCATGTCCATTAAAGCCGACACCACTCTCTCCTGTCTGGGAAAAATCAGCATCAATTCATCTATCTTTCTCCAGAATTTCTCTTTCTCTTCTAACTCAACCTTTTTCCTGTGGGGCATAACCACATATAAAATTTGAACACCATACCTTCAATTTCTAGACGCAGACTCATCAGTCTATCTTACACTCTTTACCTCCAGAACATTACTAACAAACTTTTCCCTAGAGATAAGTCCCACTCCATTTCTCTTCCCATCAATACCATGATAGAAAATGTAAATCCCGCTCCTGAGTTTCTAGCCTTGCTACCTTTCCAACTGATATCCTGGACACACAGTTTATTCACCTTACTCCTCTGCATCATGTTAAAAAACTCGCTTTTCCTGTCTTTGTCCCAACGTTCACTAATTCTCAGTCCTAGGCACTTAACTTCCCTGTTCTCTCACTGCCTACAAGCACGCTTTCCTCCTCTCCTCCTTTGACCCACAATGGCCACATTTCCACTGGTACTCTGTAGGTTATCAATGCCACACGCAGTCGTTGTTAACGTGGGCCTCGGCTGATCTGGAATGAAAGCCATAGGTTTGATTTGAATATATTGTCTGGAATAGCTTTTAGGTCAGGCACCCTCCCTGGCATAACCCTCTGTCGTATTCAGGCTTGGGACCAGCACAAGGAAAATACTGGCTTGTACCCCTTAGGGCCAGAAAAACAAGAACATTAATGATTATATTTTACGTGAACCAGCTCAGATAACGGAGTCAGAGCCCCTTTGAAAACTGAGCAATTTGTGCCATGAAAGCTTCCAAAATTTGTTGAAAATTTACTTTTCTCCTCTGTTTGAGGAACACTCCTGGGGCCGATGTGTGAGACAAGCTGGAGAGGTAAACCTCTACAGCAATTAAATAAGAGGTTTTAGCGACACCAATTTAAAGGTGCAGAGTCATCAACATGCATTACGAGCATTCAAAGAATGTCAGATTGTATTTATGCAGAGTTTGTCTTCAGCTGAGGCTCAGAAGAGCCAGTAAAAAACTGCAATAAAAAAAATGACAAAATATGGGGTAGAACCAACAGGGGTCATCTGCAGAGTGGGGGTTGTGACATACACAACTGTTGGGAAGATGTGGTGCAATTTTGCTATGAAAATGCAGTCTATGCATCATCTTGTGCTGGATTAGCCTGAAATGTGAATGACTGAACGGTGTATCATACAACATTCCCCCGAATTGTGCAGTTATTTTTGGGTTCACATTACTGGCCCAGTCTCTGCTCATCCGATCTGAAGATGCTGAAATATTAAAATATTTTTCACAAAGTCAGAGACGAGCAGTTTGGAGTCTGGGGTAAGACAGATACTTTTAAGCAATGGATGCATTTTGGGGATGCCCTCAAATTGTGGGCACTTTTCTTTAATGTAGTGTCAGACTTTAAGATATTAAAAACTTGAGTTTGGGGGATTGAACTTCATTGAACAATCAATAAACAAGTTAATGAGGTTCGAATACCTCTCTCTCCAATCTGCAAACACCCTGTCTACTGTTGGGGCTTAAATGAAGGACTTTAACAAATGGAGGACAAATAAGAAAGTGTTTGAGATTTACTGAGATTCATTCATTCATTTGGTTTTATTTGGTTTACTAAAAGTTTCTTTAAGGTTGAGCTAATCTGTCTACTGGTGTGGAGCTGGAGAACAAATAGCTGTGAAGTTTTTTCTTTTTGGCAGTATTTTCTATTTGTAACCATGAAGGAGCTCCATCAGTCTCTGCATCTCCACACTCTTAAGCCCTAGAGTTTGCCGCACAGTAAAAAAAATTGAAAATCAGGAAACCAAGAAGGTCCTCCTTTGTGTCATTGAGGTGTCACAGAGGCATGTGAGAGCTGGTTTGAGTTTTTGTTTGTATCATCAATTTGAATTGTCAGCTGGAAAAAAACAACAACAGAGCAGCAGTTATCAGTCAGTATCATCACAGATACAAATCATTTCAACAACAAATCAACAGTCTTCACCTCTTCAAACCAACTTTGAGTTTCTAAAGTATGAACTGGGTTGTTGTTACACTGACAAGCACAATGAAAGTCAATAGATTTTTTTCTTTACAATTCAAATTCCAGAGATACTCCATTATTTTTAAACTTAATAGGTGGCAATTGTGTCTAACCTCGGAGACTGACATGCAAAACTGGATACAAAATGTCTGTGCCTGGGTTATTTTTCTCTCCATTCTGACTGATTTTACTTAACAGATCTGAGAATTGACAAGATGTAGAATTCAGTAGTCATTTACTATTCCAAAAATCCGAACAGACCTAGAAAGCTTTTAGACTTTCTCAACAAATGTTTCAAACAAATTGCTGACCAATCTTCAACTTCAGCCCCTGTTATCTTGAATAATTGTATAACTTTTTGCAAATGTCCCGAGTGCAATTTATGTTGGGTATAGGTAGTTTAAATAATTGTAATCATGCCTTAAAAATATGGGATCTCTGATCACATATGGACTAACCTAGTAAAAAATGGTGAACTTGCGGTGGGAATATTTATATAATCCTTACAAACAATGTAAAACAGAATTTCTTTGGTGGAGGAAGAACTATGAAATGTTCAATGGCTCCTAGATTGCTGGTACTAACCATATGATGTCACTTGGAGCAGGTGCGTAGTTGATGTCCCATTTGTGAGACTGGACTACAGTTGTGATACTGGACTGCTGCAGTCTGCCACGACAGCGTGCATGACTGTAGTCCTTCACGATCCTGCAAAATAGGTAGAGTGAATTTTTTTGTACTGAGATCAACCTTTCTGGATCGAGACGTCGAGAGAGCTGGACAACCAAATGTTCAAGGGATCAAGCAAACATATAGGAGCTGTAACTACATACACAGAGCACCCCTTAAGATTTCTTGAAATATAGAAGGCAAGCACTTGAAAATGAACAAGTAGTTACAGGGAAAGTATCTCTTCATGAATCATATCATCATATTTTCACGTGATATTTTTGAAGCAGCATCCTTCAAATTGCATGTATGAAGGAAGCATTTTGAAGACACTGTATAAACACAACTGCAAGAAAGCTGCATCACTGGCCAGTAATTCTTGCACTATGAATGTTTGCTTCAAGCTGTTGGGGGTTCGTCATAGACATAAACCTGAACGACATTGTCCCTGTTGTTTACTCACACTGCAGTCATCCTCTCATCCCGAAAAGTCACAAAGGCTATACCCAGCCTCTTCATTGAGATGCGATTTTTCTCAGCGTTGAACTCATCAGTCCACTTCTCCTCTAATTCACTGTAGTATTGTTCTGCATCCACCTACAGCAAATGTCAGAGTGCACTACTCAGTGATCCAGAAGTTTACACTGGCAAAACAGGCGCTTGCTACTTTTATTGATATTTGCATTGCAGTGCCATCCTGTGGAATTACCCTTAATGTGCAACACATTGTACAGAGAACGCCAACTTTAGCTCTGTAATACTTTCAAAATTACCTTGTCAAAACCGCATATGTCGCAGCAGAATATCTGAGCACACGGATGGGTCTTGATCATGATCTTCCCTTCCTTTTGGGCTTTTGTGGCAAAGTACAGTCTGCCTTTCATTGCCTTGCGCCTGCAAAGCCCTACATCCTCAGACACGAAAATAATGGTGATCACATCATGCTGCATTACTATGACTTGTTGCTTTTACTTTACCTCTCGAGGTCCAGCCTCATCAGTTTTTGCACATCAAAGCAGAAGCGGACGTCAGTCACCGTGCAGCTTGGGTAGGCCTCACTAGTGAATGAAGCAAAATAATTTGAATTATCGTGATAAAATAACAATGTAAAGATTTGATAATCGGGGATGTCAATTAGGAATTCTCACACACACACACACACACACGCACACACACACACACACACACACACACACACACACACACACACACGCGTGTGTGTATATGTATGTATACACATTCACACACACACACACATACACATATATACATATGTTTTTCCCCCACACTCTATTTAACAGTGTAATAGAGAAGAAACTGTGAGTACTGGAAATGTTTGGTAATGAGTCCTGGGTCCGAGATATCTCTAGGTATTGAGGTAATCATCAGAGTTCTTCCGACCTGCAACACATGATTCAACCAAGTGAAGGACTGTCACAATCAGCAAAGTCATATTTATTGATCGTCATTTGTCACTCAACAACAATTATGGGAATTAAGGATTAAGGATTTAATTCGATATATATAGTACAGAATGTCGCCAATCTTTTTTGGTATTAATTTGTGTCACTACATATATTTAGTCATAAATGATACATATCTATAATTGGTATGAACATATGTAAATGATTTGTCTTCAATCCAGTCAGGCAGCCAACTGGACAATAGACTGTTCTGAAGTCAGAACGTAGTTCAAAGTAAGTTATTAACCTTTTGACTCATGCCATAATAATTACTTTTATTTTGTAATGACAAGTAATTGCAGTTATAACACTTTTAATATCAATCACTGACAGTTCTTATTTGCCATTTGCTATTTTGCTATAAGAAATATCAGCCAGTTTTGTTTTACTCCAAAATGACAGACCTTCTCATCCTCCCTGTACTCCAGCCGCATTGCATGGTGAGCCATACAAAGTGATGTGATGATGAAATAAACGAGAGCGAAGATGCAGTGGAGCCACAGAAAGTTGTCTCTGTGAGGCACAAAACCACCACATTATAATCTAAATTAATCTAGACAGAAATGTAAAATATGATGTCATGGCCCTGTTGAACTTACTTTTCACTAACATTAGCCAGAGTTGTTCTTCCAAAGTTTTCAGGACTGTCTCCTGTAGAATTAATGAATGATGACAGAGAGAGAGAGAGACGTTTCAATACGACTAAAGGGGAAGCCCTGCTCGATGCGGTGGGTGAGGCAACTAGAAAGAAACACCACTATTTGAAGAAAATAAGTCCAAACCAATACATTAAAATTTCACTCATCCAAATGAAATTTCAAGCGAAATCTAAATTTCACAATAAGCCTTACTGTTTAGACATGGGGACACTTTTGTTTTGCTGTTGCCATGGAAGCCAGTCACTGTGTGTTTGTTTACTTAACAAGCTGGGTGACACCGCTTGTGGGGAGAGCCCTGCTCCTCATAGATCCCACAATTGCTCCTGCCTATAGCCCTTTATGGAATGATTTACTCACAGCTCCTACAAAACAAGCGCGCAACTGCCAAAAAGCATTTTTGTTGCTTTTAGCAGTAGGTTGTGTGCACCATACCACACTTGACACCTACATGTGTATATTTAGAGGAAATGGAGCACTTTCTATTTCAACAATCCCACTTGGGGAGGTGATTGATGTACTGCCAGTGGTATGCTTGAAACTCTCGTTGGATGTGATGCAAGTTTTTATTGTGTGATAGGACGCACCATAGTGTTTAATACTTTGTTCCCCATTTTATTAAATTTATTGAAACATTTTTATCGAAAAATTTTATTAAACCTTTCTGAGAAAGACTCATTTTTGCTTTTTATCCCCTCACATAGCACTTCTTAGGTTTTGTGCATTCTAGTGTGTCTGTGTGTGACTCTCTGTGTGGCCTGGCCTCTCCTCCTGTGTTACTACTGCCTCTCTGGAGGTTAAGGGTATCCCTTGGTTAAGAAACAGCCACCTCGTATTTCATATAAGGGCACAAAATACCAAGGAGGTATCCAGAAAAGTTGATGGGCAGGATTACAGCCAAAGACAGCAGGCAAACCACAGTCATTAGCAGGATGATGTGGCGCTGGAAGGACAGGTATGTGACAGCATCCACGCCACATTTGCTTCGAATCTCCTCGTCCCTGCAGAAATAGAGTAGCAACTATGAGCAAGGACACACACCTAAATGTCTCACACTCTCTGTATCAGGGACTATCAGAGTTGGAAGGTGGTCCATAAGGCTCACAAGACAAAGCTGAGGGTGTGGTAAGCTAATTTTCAGAAATAAACTGATTCATAAAAAAATATCAAGTGTTAAAGATAGCCTATTGTAACTCAGATGGTTTACGAGAAGATTTTAAAAACAATAGCTTAAGTACCTTTTCATTTCGCTAATAATTATGTAAAGATAGACAAGAAAAAGAAAATGCAAGAAATGTCATAAACACCGGAAAAGATGAGTAGAGTATTACCTAAGGATTCAACTGAAAACAAAATATCTAGCACCTTTTCTCTGGGTCTCGATTTGAGGAGTTTTATACCTCTGGTCAGTGTAGAAAATTAGGATTTTTTTTATTTTTATTTCATCACAGTATATATGCAGACGTGCCTATGGCCATGAATAAAGGACCTGGAGCTGATACTTAAAATACGGCACGACCGCTTTGGTGCTTGAAGATGTGGTTTTACTGACAGGAGGTTCAGGAAACCCGATGCCATAAAATAGAACAGAAAAAAAAAAGAAGAGAAGAGGTGCATGCTAGGCTCATGAGAGCCCACACATCAAGAACTTGCAGGGTGGGTTTGCACTTTCCCAGCGATCCCAAAGTGAGGCACTGGCAAAAGAACTAAAAAAAGACGCAGCCAAACTCCACTATAATACTATGGAAACTGTGGAAATCTGTTGTGTCAGTCAGACTTGAGCAAAGTGCAAATATTCAAAGGGAGACATGGCACCAGCGGTTGCGTGAGCCTAGACTTGTTTGTTTTTGCTGCTAAATGAGACATAACATGACTTTACATCATCTTTGAGGACGGAGGGCCAATAAATAGATGTACGGCTGAGATGAGAGGTTAAAGTAATTACAAGGGCAACTTCTTTGTATACTTACTTCATATGGTAAAGTGATGTGAGCCACAAGCAGAAGCTCTGGAAGGAGAGGAGAATCATAAAACATGCAGGGGATTGGTTATTAAAGATAATGAGGGACATATGTATGCAAGCCAACATTCAAATTCAGGCTGCTTGCAAGGATCTGGTATCTGCATAGTAATTAGGACTGAAGGGTGAATCAGAAATGGATATTTAATAGGTCTAGCTTGGAGCAGTAACTGCTTTACTGCAGCCTCAGCTCTGTGTCAGCATGGGGTGATGACTCCAGTCTGACTCTTTGTCTTACACGGTTATAAACACAAAGAGAATGACGTCACTTTGTTGCACAGGTGGCAAGAAGTCACAGATGGCCCAGTTGAGTCACGATCCAGACTTTCCTCTAACTAGCTTGATGCTCCGTCTAATGAAACAACCTACATACTGTATGGTATCTTTAGACGTGAATAAATTACTGAGAAATTAAGCTTGACAACTTGGTAAAACGGCTTTAATTAATGCCGATGTGGTGAGACAGACAGTCAACACCGTTGCCTTGGATTTGGAAAGACTAACATCCCAAAAAAGTCTGAATCCCGAGTAGTTAAAACAGTCTTAAAACTCCTAAACAACAGATAGATTTTGGGGGGGCATTTTGCTTTAAGGAAGAGGAAACTTTGAGAATTGTTTTTTGCCTGTCCTAGAAATGCAGCAGAATGAATCCGCAAGGTTTAAAAACAAAAAACAAAACAAAAATGCGAGATAAAAGGACACTACTCAGCACCATCTTACCAACCAATACTTCTCGTCTCACAATTCATAGGAGTTGTACTGCTATTGAAGTGAGCAAGGCGGGCTCTAACTCAGGACAAAGAAATGGAACTTTACAAATGAATGAAATGGAGGATTGAGCCAAACTAAACCAAACTTACCATGTCCTTTGTCTCAGAGTCAGAAGGGCTGACCTCAGAGGGAGACTTCTCTTTCTCACTTGGTTCTCCATAAAATAAAGACGTGAGACTAAAGTAGGAAGACAACATCCACTATGAATTAAAACGATCACCCGACCGACTGTGGCCTCGTGAACCGAGTGCAGCACCTGTGTGTGGCCATTTACCTGTATCGATCCGAGTCTTGAGAAACAGAAAGCATTCAGAAATTCCATTGTGATGATGTTTCTCTTTTGGCTGTCAACAGCTTGTCCAATAAAATGATGTAATTCGATTAGTAAAAGAGATAACCGCTTGGAGGAACACACAGATGCTGCTCATCCTCTGGTGCTTGGGTACTTGAGAAGTAATCAAGTAACTCACAGAGGCGTCATGATGGACTCACGAAGTTCAAAAACCAATTTGGGGGGAAATTTGCTCATCAGCAATATTAATTAGGCCATTAAATTGGGGGGGGGGGGAGCTGTAAAAACTGCTAGATCACATCATTGAACACTAAACATTAATACAGATACACCATGACACAGCTTAAAATACAAAGCAGTACTGAATATGCAGTAGGCTTCTGCATCTGAAAATACTGATTCATTCTTGTTCTAATATCTTTTGAAAAGTCATTCAAATGAAAACTACGTTTGCCTTTTTCTTGAACTTGTTCATAACCAAGCCTGTTTAGTAAGCATTTCTCCTTAAGACAACTATTTGCAAAATATCAATCATGTTTCTAGGCAAAGAAATTTAAAGATACCTCGTTTGGACACTGAATTGGAAATTTTCCGTCATGAAGTAAGTAAAATATTTGTATGACAATTGGTCCCTTGCCCTCAGCTTGGGCACATTTAATTATGCCTGTTTGATTGTTTTATGTACTGTACAGTATATTCTATAATATAACAAATGATTTATTGACTCACCGTACCTCTAAAAATATACTGTGACCCCCCCATCACAAAAATAGTGAAAAAATAGGAAAAAATTTTAATGAAAATTTCATGAAAATCCTTCGCCATTTTTATTGATAGTATTAAACAACATTCCTTGAAGGAACCTACAGCGCAAGTTAAACCAGAATCTAGGTTTTCAGACCCGTTCTCAGGGCAATAATGACAGTCTCTCAGTTACAGCTTAGGAACCACAGTTGTAGTACTATTTACAATCCGCAGAGGGCACTGTACCATCAGCGCTCAGGAATGGTCCCACCAGGATAATTTCTCCCTTTTAAATGCGGTCACAACTGAAAAACGACTGGCATCAGAATGTGTCAGAGCGAGACAGAAAGAATGGAATTTACCTGTCATTTTCCATCAGCAGAGCTAGTCGGCCATAGTTCCATGCAGCTTTCCTCAGACAGGAGAAGATGAGCAAAAGAAACTGGAACACAGAGCAAAACCATCAATGTAGGTCCAATAAATAATAAATAGGTGCAAACTTCAGCATAGATATCAAGTATGTACAACTGTATGGTGATCAAGTAAATGTTATTGTACTTACTAAAATCACAATACTGTATTTGTAAAACGGAGTTTAAGGATATTGTTGTTGAATTGTTTATTAATTTAATGGACTCAATGAATGCTTTTCAAGAAATGTTTGTGAATTTAAAGAAATGTTCATTTGAGTTCAATTGAAGGCTGTTTTTAAGGACTATTTTTCTCGAGAAAGTTACAAGACAGTTGTATGGTTGTGTGATAATTGTTTTTGAATCTCAACTGAGGGCTTAAATTTTTTAATTGGAAGAATTGAAATGCTTTCTTGTAGAAACAGCCCCATCACACCCACCACAGTATTGGACTTGAAGAGCAGGAGCGAAACCATTGATTTGGGATGAGAAAAAATAAATACCAGCTATATCAACAGTTTTGACAATATTCAAACATGATAAGATGGCTCTTGGACACATAGAATCGTTGCCAATGCAGTTGTCACATCTGGAAGCATGCAGAAACAGAAAAGATGCATCCAGATGTGAAAAGATGAAAAGCAAAAGAATCAATTTTATATTTTACATTAAAGCTTTGAAATTCCTGTATCACTGCTTTAAGGTCACCAACATACAAATTTAATACTGATTGTACTTTAATTATGTGTATGAAGATTACATTTGCCGTTGATTTATAATTCAGAGATATTAAACTGTTATTATTAGTCCCAAAAACACTGATAATAAGCTGTCTTCTTTCTTAAGAGTAGTGTGTGTTTGTCTTGGAAACTACCATAGACAGGTCACCATGCACACAGGTACGCATGCTGTGTGCAAATGATTAATGAGTATGGTCAATAGGAAGAAAAATAGGAATAGCCTCAATTCTACCACAAATAAGAGCGCAAACTGAAAACTGAAAATAAAGTTAAATGCACCCTATTACACAGTGCTGGAATGATGTAGAATGATTAAACATTGATGACGAATGGATGCTGACCAAAAAAGGAGTTTTGAGTGCAAGGGTTGGTGAATGTTGGATTTCAATTACTGCCTTAGGAATTTTGTCACCACATGTGGTTTAGAGGGAAGCTAGTCATCCATGTAAAAGGGAGAAAAACCCCAATAAATGGCCAATGATGTATTTGTGATTGATCCAATAAGACACATAGCAATGATGGCAACCTTCACTAAAGTTTAAGATGAAAAATGACAGAATACGCTTACACTTGCAACTTAGATAAGGAACAAGAAATCCTGCTCAGTAACTGTTTTGTGCATAATCTCCCTCTTTTATTTTATTTTTTCTTGCGTGGGCACGCACACTTCAAGTCCCACAGATGATTTAGTCAGTATGATGATGGAATAAATGCAGAGGCGTGCTCCTATCACCTGGGGGAGGGGGCTTTGACTCATCTAGTCATTAAGAGACAGTGCTTAACCCTTCATGTTGTCTTGACAACCAGTCATCGATAAAATGAGCCAATTAGAATGTGGAGGTGGCAGATTGAGAATGCTATCAGTGCAGAGATCAAGCCTGACAAGGCCTGACAGTGGAACTAAAAGAGATGACAGCAGAAAGTGGAAGCCTCTTATTATCTGAAAAACAAGATCAAAATGGATGTAAGTACATTTGTAAACAATGGATTGGACAAATGGAGAGGTGCATTTCAATAGGAAGTGCGCATGATGCTTGATAGGATGACAATTGAATGAATGTCATGTGGTCTTTGAGCGAGTTTATCTGCGTTATAATGCCTGAGGGAGGGGAAACTGAAGCTCCTCATGATTCTTTAATTCCTGCCCAGAAAACATTTGAGAGGCTTTCTCGTGATAAAAGTACCTTGCCAAGCAAAGGAATGCAACAGAGAATATAAATAAGGAAACAAATTCTCAATGCAGAGAGGGACTAGAAAGGATAGTAAGATGGCCCACATAGTATAATTGTCGAATGCATTTTCTTTATGGAATTCAGCATGTTTCAGTCATAAACTAAGTATGTAGTTAAACAATATTTATCATTATTGCATAAAACAGCCAGTGTCTGGAAAAATGGCTTGTGAGGGTTTTAATTAAACCCGAGGCTCAAAAGAAAATAACTGGTGTTTTAAGAATTCAATTGTGAAGTACTGCAGATGCATATTATATTATAGATACAATTAGGAATGTGTAGACTCCATTCATTTCTATAAACAGTAGAAGTGAATGTAACTTTTCATTTTATGTAGTTTATTTGTCAAGGGACAATATGCAACAATATTAATCCCAAATACAGGGAAGAGATGTTTTGTATCAGATCAGGTTAAAGGGATTTTCCATCCATCAGATCCTGAACCGGCCCAGTGCAAGCAACTGCTATACGCTAACACAATATGAACACTCGTATTCATATGAACCAAGTAGATAGGGTAACCAAAGGAAGAAGCTGTTAAAATCCCACTAAAAAAAGGGAGCAGAGGAGCCCAGCTCAGTAGTTCTTCTCAGACCAGACTAATTTTCCATTGATTTGGGATGGGAGGGAAAGGTTATATGCCAGACTACAAATGCCAGTGGCCTGGTGTGGCTCTGATCTCTGCAACAGTTGACACCCAGTCAACTGCTGTCAGGAGTGTCAGGCATAATGCACAGCGGCCATTACAGTGTTTTTTAACTGCACCTAATTAGCATTTCCACATCAAGTGGACATGCTAAAAATGTCTTGTATGCTGCTTGGGGCCAGATGAATTGTTCTCACATTATCCCTACTGTCTAGCAGAAATCTAGCATCACAGAACAGAACAGAGTGGGGAGTGATGGGGAACTGACCCAATGGAAGGCTCATCTCAGTGATCTTTTTGTGCCTGGAAAGCTAAAAGAGGTTGCAGACTTGTTAAAGACTCGGCATACTGTGTGGGGAGGAAGCCTCTGTATGAGCCTCATGCAATACAGACAAAGTGTTGAAAAAGAGTTGTATATCAAAACAAAAACAAGCATGCCCTCCGCTCACAGTATGGAAAATGCAGCTCAAAGGGCATGGCCATCAAAGAAGAGATCATGGATGCAAGAAATGGAAAGGGGGAAGCAGCCTTTGTGGACATCTTGAAGGAGACACAGTTTTTCTAAGCAATGCATAGTTGGAACTGAACACATATTTGTGTCAGGAAGAAAAACCTACACATGTGGAACAAAGAGTGTAAGAGAGGAAAAAGTAGCCCGTAAAAGGTGACAAAGTCTGGTATACCCTGAAAATCTGGAATTTTTTATTCTTGCATTATGCCAAACTGGCTCATAGTGATACCCATGTATGTATCATCTGTGATGACATGACTAAGGCTAAAAAAATGTGAACCAAAAATGTTTCTATCTACAATTCTTTGAGATTAAATGCTACATTAATGTCCAACTCGGTTCTCACAAATATATACATGCAGGTGTGAGCAGCTACTGCTGCGAGCTATTGGCTCTCAACATGACCTGAAACCGGAAAATGGGATTGTGGTAAAAGACTTGCGGCTTGAGATACTAGAATCAGTGATGCTGTTCAAGTGACAATTTTAAGCGAAGTAAATGTCCCATAGACAGTAACATGGATACATGCAAAGCACTGCAGAAAGACTGTTGAGCAGACTTTCAGCCAAATTTCCGACTTCATCTGGATTTGCATCTGAAACTGTGGCAAGGTAGATAAACACCGACTGAAATAGTGTGATTAGCTCACTCTGAATTTATGCAGGAAGGGAATGATCTACAGTATGACCTCTTATCCCCTTAACCTCATGAAAATGATCGGAGATAAGGGTGCTACAGAATGGAATGAATTGTTGTGAGATGACAACAACAACAACACACTCATTGCCAAGTGTTCACTTCATTCTCCATCACATAACATTGAAATTAATTGTGTCCATCTGATGACTTCGTCGAAGTTTCCAGACCAAGAGAGTGAAGCATTACAAAAAGTAGAAAAAGGGAATGCAGTCGCTGCAGGACCAAGCAAATGAGATTCATAACTAAAACAATGGAAGATTTTACAAAGATTGAACGGGAATATGACATGGGCACACAACATCCTGCCTGGTTCGGTGACTTGTGTCATAAAAGGAGTCCACGATGCATGAGACAAAATTACCAAATAAATGTCAATAAAGGCAGTGTCACAGCATTAGATGTGGGAATGCCAAAAAACCCAAAACCTCTCCTCGATTGTACCTATGACACCGGTGACGGTTGGCATCTGTAGAACACTGACCAGGCTGCCATCGTAATGATATCAAGGGCAACCATGTCTGGAGGTGAAACAGTCAAGATCATTAAGTTCTTCTCCACCATCTGTCAGAAACAACAATTAGAATAAATAGCAGAAGGCTGTTATGCTGCTGCTCAAAAAACACATATACTGTTATCTTGGCTGTGTAATGAAATAACAATAGTAATACTGTTCCAAATTGTATCTATCTGATACAAAGTCCAATCGGCATCACTATATTTGTGACTTCATTATCTAGAATTAAGGAAGATCCAAAAATCTTGATAGATCCTATGATCAAACCTAATGGAGTTTCCGATGAGTTCAAAGCTGAAAACTAAATTTTGCAGTATTTTACTGTAGTGTCGAACAAACAAAAATTGTTAATTGGATAAATTATATTTATCTCAAGAAGCACAATTTTGGCAATTACACTGGAGACACTCTGACTGACAGCTCTCAAATGGGGATTAACAGACAATGTTTTCAGCCCCACAATTTACCATGTTGATCTCAGGAGGAAGGGACTGACTGACAGTGACTGATGACCAACCATTTCAAGCCAACAGACAGCTGCTGGCTGTCAAATAGTGAGCTATTACTATGTGGCCCTTACTCATGCAGACCTCTACTATGAGAGGTGCATTTGTAAATGCTAGCACAATTCAATATCCACAGAAAAACTTCATCGAATCTTCCCTATCTATAATTTCAACTGCCCCATGATGGGCTCCAGAGGGCCAACCTTTAGGTGGGCCCTCTCGGGCCCCTGCAGTAAGACAGAAATTGAGCTGATAAATGATAAGAGGTCTGGCTCCAAACAATGATTGCCTTGGCAGAAACAAGCAAAAAGAAAAAAAAAGAATGTAAATATTTTGTGTCGGCCACTACATATGTGGCTTCAATTGTGAGAAAGTGAGGTTGATTGCCGGACAGTACAAGCAATGAAAAGAGCAAATCCGATGCGAGTTTAGGAAGAAATGAAGTTGGAGAATCAATGCACTCAATGATTTCTTTAATGGAGCCAGATAAGTTGAGATGAGTGCATGTCAAGTGACCTCAGAGATCAATAAGATTTGAAGTTGTTATCACTGCCTTTCCTCTGCAGGAACTAATTCATTTTAATGGACGTGAGTCGTTATTGGCCGGAGACAGCTTCGTCTTTCATTGCTTTTTTATAACATGCAAAAATATTCTTCATTCATCTTCTTCATCAAAGTGCTTCATCAATCCATTCAGTTCCAGTTCCTATACCCAAAACCCTAAAGACTACTTAACCAGATTCCTCTGTACCACCCTAGTTTTGAATGCTCACAATAGCATCTCCTGCAAGACTACACTATATTCATGTCGAAAACTCTTGTTGGGGCAACTGGACATGAAATTTCTTTGCTTGAAGACGTTTTGCCCCTCATCTAAGAGGCTACTTCAGTTCTGAGCTGAAGAATCCTCTCTGATGAGGGTTGAAACATCTTCAAGAGAAGAAATTCAAGTCCAGTTGCCACGACAAGAAGATTTTGACAAGAATTCACCATGACCTGGAGGACTGAGAACCTCCACAGACACTATATTCAATTTATTCAAACTTACAGGGGACTAGTTAGTTGATTGTCAATCGATTCAGCTGTATGATCAATACCATATATTGTTGCAGAGTGTCATTAGTGGAACTCTCTGTGTTGTCTAAGGAGTTTCTGAGGGCGATGATGGTTTTCTGAAAATGATCTTGTACACACTGCAGCATTTTTTCATATATATGTCCACTTTTTGAAATTTATGAGACCTCACTTAATAATTTGCACTGCACGATGATTTGATCTTCACACCGTGGGAAAACAAGAATTTCCTTTTCAAATATGGTGGAACTTCTGTATAATGTGCAAATTTAAATTTTCTGGACTCGACACAAGAGGCATTTAGTTTGTGATGCTTTCGGCTCAGCTCGCAGGTTTTAGCTCCACCGTCTCATTACAGGCTGCTTCTTTCGAGCAACATAATTTAAACCAGGCGCTCTGCGTAAACTCAATATCATTTGATTACATGATATCTGTGGAAGTTCTGACAACACCCCTAATGGAAGTTTCGACAACACATCATTTCGATAGATAATTTGTTTGGGCATCATTGTCATGAAGGGCCAATCGGACACAAACGAGGCTGATAGCCCTCCTGCATGGGTTTCAAAACAATACACTTGCTTTTTTGTAATAATATATTTACGTATTTATCATTATTAACACATAATAATGCACTCGGTTATTTTTTCCTGACATTCATTCAATATCTATAATATTTATCTTGCAATCAGGGTTGTGGGGGGTCTGGAGCCTATCCCAGCTATCCTTTGGCATGAGGCATTGGTTAAGATAAGATAAGATAATACTTTATTGATCCCCATAGGGGAATTCGGGTGTTGCAGCAGCAACATTAGAGAAAGGAAAAAAAAACAAAAAACAAAAACAGGAAAGATAAATACATACATATGACAGTGCAAACACATATGCATATGCACATAAGTCACGATACATTCCACATACATGTATAAATACATTTTTACACACATACCCATACCTACATAAATATATATATATACACATATATATACACAATAAACACAATATACACATACACATATATACATTCACATTTACACCTGGTTCACCCTGGACCAGTTGCTAGTTGATCACAGTATGGAAACATACAGCAATTCATTCTCATTCACAGGGGGCCAATTCAGAATCTTCAACTGACCAACTGCATGATTTTGGATTGGAGGAGGATACTTGCAAACCCACAAAGGCCCCCTGTCGGTGTAAAGGACTTTCTTGCGATGAGGCCGCAGCGCTAACTGCTACACCACCTTTCAAATTTTGCAAACATCCGTGTGGTATCATATTTGCTAATTCTCTGAAAAATATAGGTTTGAAAACCTGATTGCAGAAGGTACCGCTGAAAGTGATATTAAAATTGGTTCCTGGTTAAAATGTCGGTCATTATGAAGTGAGTTCTTCTTTTCCGTTCGACTTTTCCCTTCGGGGGAGTCGCCAGAGCCACAGCCTTCTCCATCTAACTCTATTCTCTGTATCCTCCTCTCTCACACCAAGTAACCTCATATCCTCTCTCACTACGTCCATAAATGTTCTCTTTGGTCTTCCTCTAGACCTCCTGCCTGGCAGCTCCAATTCCAGCATCCTTCTACCAATATAGTCCCTATCCTATATCCTATAGGGGTCATGGGACTATATATCCTATATAGTATATCGTATAGTATAGTCATGGGACTATATATCCTATATAGTCCCATGACCGAACCATCTCACTCTGGCTTCTCTGACCTTCTCTCCAAAACATTTAACATGTGCTGTCCCTCTGATGTATTCATTCCCGATCCTATCCATTCCTGTCACTCCCAAAGAGAACCTCAACATCTCCAGCTTTGCTCCCTGTCTTCTCTTCAATGCCACTGTCTCCAAACCATACAGCATCGCTGGTCTCACCACCTTCTTGTACAACTTTCCTTTCATTCTGGCTGATATTCTTCTATCGCATAGTACCCCTCATACTATTCTCCACCCATTCCAACCTGCTTGAACCCATTTCTTTACCTCTTTTCCACACTCTCTGTTGCTCTGTACAGTTGACCCTAAGTACTCGATCATTATGTAGTGAGTGAGTGTTTCAAATGTACCATCCAGATGACTATGTTGATTGTGAAGACTGTGGGCACTCCTCCAAACGGCAGACCCTGGAGGACACTGCTGCGAGAGTGTGAATGGTAGCATCTCTCTGTGTTGTTGTCTTCATCCCCAAAGGTCTCCAGGAAGCCCAGGACATCCAGCCTCGCCAGTCTCTCCTCCACAGGGGGCACCCTCGTCAAGAATGAGTCAGAGTCAGCCATCACAGCTGGAACACACCTGATGAGGAGCAGATGAGTGAAGAGTAAAACACTCTTTGAGGTTACGAGTAAGTGCCCCTACATGTGCAAATTCTTTATGTTTTTCAAGTATATATTTGTAAGTAAGCCATTGGCCAAAATGTAGCTTGTTTTTGAGTCAAATATGAAGAGAAAACTGCAATTACAATATTTTTGAACAAGTAGTAACTAGAAATGCCAAAGCAGTCTTAGGTGAGTGACAGTAAATGACAGTTGATGTATACTGACAAGCATTAACGTAAATGAGAATGCGCTACTCATTAATAACCATTCGGTGCGCTGCCATAGAGAAATTACAATGACGTTTCATATTAGATTCAGACACTTGTGTCTTGGATTTGCCAGGGATACATTTTGGTTTTCCCCCACAGTGAGCTTTGGTTTTCAGATGATGATGTGAATGCCACTCTGTTTAATGCAACATAAACACTGTTGTCCAGGGTTCTTAGAAGGTGTTTGCTAGCTCACTGCATAGTTGTGACATTAAATAGTACAAGAACATAATTATTTCTTTCAATTACGTGTTTAAACGGTGCTACTGTGACATGTTGAAAGGGCAAATGTAAGAATAACCCATAATTATTTAACCACTGTGTTTCCTCTTGCAAATATGACCTCATTTTGCTTTCAACGGGAGTTTCAATTAAGTCATGTTGTTTGTTTACACTCTTTTGAGAAAGGACAATAAACAACCTGTATTTATGTTACTGGGAACTGTTTGTGGATGTTTATGGAGAGAGTAAGTACTGACGATTGAGTGGTTAAAGTAAATTCTAATGGACTGTTTTTCAACCAGACCTGTTTTTCATTCCTTTCTTCTTTTCCAAAACAAACAAAGCGGAAGTATGGTGGTTAGGAGAGTCAGTCTCATGACAGTGAAAGTAAATGACCAGCAATTGGTCTGCTTCTATTTTGGTATCTCATAAATGGAAGTAAAGATGTAAAATTAAAACAACACTCAACTGATAAAAGACAATGTGTATTAAGGCATGAAGTAGTAGCAGAAATTTGCTAATAAATTATTATAACCTAATAGGAGAGGTCCATATAACTAAATGGCTTTCAATGACACTTTTCTGTGTATCTCACTCTGCACACGATATAATCACTCACATTTCCATGACTATAGAATGGGGGCCTGAACCCCCCCCCCCCCCCCCCCCCCCCCCACCCACCCACCCTTTTTTCCCCACAATACCCACCCCCCCCCCCCCCCCTCCCTTACACCCCCCCCCCGTTAAACAAAAAAAAAAAAAAAAAAAAAGAGAGAAAAA
>CAAKHD010013778.1:204305-214888 GCA_901007705.1 Fistularia tabacaria | reverse complement strand
TATCCCCCTCTGCCCCCGATATAATCCCCCCCATTTCCATGACTTAAAATGGGGGCCTGAACCCCCCCCCCCCCCCACACACACACACACACTAACGGTTTTCAATCGATACATTACCAACTCCCAGCTGCTCAGCTTGTGAACACGCCTCGCTGAATAAACAAAAGAAATGAAGAAATGGAGCAGCAGACATCCAATAAAGCTTTCGTATAATAATGCTGCCATGAGTACATGACATCCGTCATCATGTTTCATGACAGAAATTAGCCTTTACAGTTCATTTAGCGATGTTATCCAGTAAACAGATGGATTTGTGTTGTAATAATCACCCTGTGTGCTCCCCATTGTAAAAAATGGTCGCCAAAAGTGCTTCACAACTCCCGACAGCCACTCTCCTATCCTACTCTTAAAAGAGCTGTGAGGAAACGAGAATGAAAGAGCATTTTTTGTTTTTGCCAAACTGGCATACTGCGCACCAAGCCTTTATCACTGTGCCGATGATGTCAGTTCCTGAGAAGCACAAAAATTATGGATGTCTGCTGTAGGAGTGGTGTTGATCAATCGTGGAGCTGTTGGCCTTCTGTTCATCCCAGTGTCAGAAAGAAAAGAAGCATAAAAATCCATTCAAACGACCTCTTTGCAGCATTTTCTGTCCGGTCTCCTTCAGTGAAACTAAAGAGCTGGCAGTCTATATACAGTGACTGGCCCCTGTGGAGATGGCTGGATAGAGATTCCCTGATGATGGATCAAAAAGCATTTACACATGCACATGCGCATGCACTCACACACACACCACTTGTGATCTTGTTCTGCAGAGGAGTTTCCACTAGCAAATGTACCATGAATCATATTTCATTCAGTGAATTGAGCTTTCTGGGCGGCACGGTAGCACCGTAGTTAGCGCTTCAGCCTCACAGCACGAAGGACCCTGGTTGGATTCCGACAGGGTACCTTTCTGTGCGGAGTCTGTGACTGATTGTTGACTAGTCCAAGCTGTACCTCACCTCTCGCCCGATGGTAGCTGGGATAGGCACCAGCATCCCCCGCAACCCTGAGTAGGAAGGGGGGCATGGCGCAGGGGGTTAAAGCGGTTGTCCTAGGAACCACACGTTCCTGGTTTGATTCCCGGTACCTCCTCGCCTGTCTAAGTATTGTTGAGCATGACACTGAACCCCCCTTAGCTGTCTTCTGCTCATGGTGTGTCAATGATTGGTTCAATGCAGCAGTCAAAATTTTGCTATTGTTGTACTCTATGTAGAACTGTATGTGTCAATGAAGGCATTTCTTCTTCCTTCTTCTAGGATAAGCGGTAGACAATGGACAGATGGATGAATTGAGCTTTCAATACAGAATGCACACATGGGTAATTCTTTCTGAAAAACAAATCAAGCTATTAGTATTTCAAGATAAGCTCCATTAACATAAACATAAATGTCAAAAAATGTTCAAACAAACTTTTTCCATCTTGAAATTATTGAATTAATATGACAATTACATATTTGCTATGACTGAATAATTAATGCTGATCTACAATAAAATATCATATATATATATATATATGTATACAAAATAGAGGATATCAGCATTATAAATAAAGATACAAGAAATTCCTGTGTTTGTATTTGCAGTTTTTGATTCGAGAATGAAATGTTTCCATACTTGTTTAGAAAATTTATATTCCTGCACAGAAATGTGAACAATTTAACTTATTTCGATTAGTAAAGTAAATTAAAGAGAGGTATTTTCATTGAACGTAATACTCGTTAATACTATTGCACTGAGCTAAAAACAAAGTTTGACATGCAGATAACTTAGATGATCTTCAGTCATGTCAGTCACAGGACTTTCTGTCAGCTACAGATGAAAATGGTGAAAATCTTGCTCTACTCATCCTAAACAGCACAAGCTGCTGAAGAATGCTGACTGTGGAGTGTTTCTCATTGCACTGGTACAAACAAGACACAGCATGACTCAGCAGCTTAACCACAGATATTCTCCATCTATCTCACACTTCATAAACAAACACTCAAATATGCCTTTTCTCATCCCCTCCATATTCATTTCTCCTTCATCTTACTGAACATGTCAATTCTGTCCTCTAATCCCTCCCCCTGCATCTTTCCTGAATCAGGCTTCCAAGCCAATGCAGCAGATTAAAAACCAGTGTTTGGCCTGGAAAGCAAAACTACGCCTGTCGCTGTCAGCAAGAGGGGAATCTCTCCTCCAAGCCTGATCGTCACCACAACAGACGCAGAGTAAAGTAGGTGCTGCACACTGGTGACAATGTCAACCTGAGAATGAGCCAGAGAAGCATGAAAAAATGGGCAAACTAAAGATGAAATGTGAGATCAGGACAGCCAATCTGCCCACTGCAGCATGAAAAACAGCTGAGCTTTGTAGACATGCGCACGTGTGTGTCTGTGTGTGTGTGTCTTTAAACACAAGTGAGAACATAATCACAAAGGTTATGAAGACAAAACAACTAATACTACAACTCAAATAAAACCCTGATTCAACCCAGTGAGCCTCATGCTCTGATATAACCATTGTCTCACCTCCAAGTATTTGTCTTAAGGGTTTGTTATTCAGTCCACACTAATAGAAATAGAAAAGGAAATTCAGCCAAGGCTCATTGGTACTAGTGTCATCATCAGGCTCATAATGAAAAGGCAACTCTAGTGTTTAGAGAACAGACCAAGCCATCGCTTAGTCAATCATTATCTTGTAATTTGATCAATTTTATTCCCCTTAAATCTCAGCTAAAAACAAGTGAATGAGAAATTCTCAATGCCTAACAATAAATGTATGCTAGAAAAAGTTTTTTCACAACCCTCCATCAGTTGACATTTTCTTTCATCAAGCATGTTTTTCTTTTGTCTTTCTCAGCAGGATCTAGCAAATTGTCCAGTTATATGGCCAAGTGGCCTGATAGATCCTAAGTCACATCACTTGTCTGAACAAAGCTGTAAATATCAATTGGCCAAAAAAGTCATTTTTTGAAGGCCAGCTGTGGGCCAAACGTCTGAAATTACTGTTGCATGGAGACTCTGGCGGATTGACTTACCAATAAAATATTTCGGAATTGCTGATTTGTAAATTGAAAATTAGTAGTCTTGTTAAAATCTGAAATGAATAAATAAATCAAAAAAATCTGTGAGATATTACGTACCAACAGTCTGAAAGAAATTATCTAAAAATGACCAAGAGGTTGACCTTAAAAAAAAAAAAAATCGACCTTAAATTACTAACATTCAGTGGGAGATAGGAAATCTAGTATCTAAAGGACACTGACAAATCTGATCAGTGATGTATCAGATTCCGTTTCATACATCAAATTCAAATTGAATTCTTTCCAGATTTGTGTTTAGTGGACAGGATGGGGTGAGCGTGATGCATCACCTGTATGAGGGAATAAGCGTGAGAGAGTGAGTGAGAGAGAGAGGGAGCGAGATTCCCCCTTCTTACCAGATATGATCCATAAATAAAACTTGAACTTGTGCTAACATCCAACCCTCGGTACCTAATCAGCTGCCAGACTCTGACATAAAAGACGACCTCCAACGACAAGCTGCAATAATCATAAATAAAACAGCTCCAGAACTGCCCTTGTCTCCTGGACTGCAGCTGGTTACACATGCAGTCCTCCCCCTTTCAGCTGCTGTTCTGTTCATGTTCGTGAAAACTTGTGTTTTCTTGCGACAGCAGCACCTGCGTACCAAGAGAGAGATTTGATGTTTCCTCTGACATGATCCTGGTCTCTGAGGTCCCCATCTATTTCAATATGCATGTGCTCTTATAGCTGCTCCTTCCCTTGACAAGTTCCAAAAGTGGATTTTTGTATTCCACCAGATATACAAGTAGCTCAATCATTAATAGAGATAGTATCATTAAAATATATATATTTTTTTATGGTCTAAAGTGGCCCTCTGCAGTTTTGAATTGTTTGAAATCTAATCAGCTCCCCTGTCCAAACATAGCTTCACTGTAATTCTGACTTTTTCAAATTATGGGGTGTTTTCTTTTTTTCAAGAAATGCTAAGTTTGCCCGGTCCTTTGCTTGAATCTGCATTTTACGGATTGGGCAAAATTGATCCTTGCCGTCAAACTCAAGAAAAGGAGAGAGGAGCTAACTATTCAGCTGCACAATTGTGAATGGCTAAATACAGTAACTGTGTTTGCCATTGGCTGTTAGAATGCAATTTATAATAAATAATAAAAAATAAAGTAAAAATGACAATTCCCAATTACATCTTATTTTAGATCTCCCCGTTCCGTAAATGCCAAGCTCATGGATACAGTCCAAACAAATTTATGTCTATGATATGTCTGGCGCTTTGGTCATCGGTCAGCAGTGCTAAGGTGGTAGCCTGGCAACCTCAAGAAAGTGCTGAGCTCCAGTTTGTTTTCCCCTCCTCCTCTTTTTTACTCTGTTTACACCAGCTTAAAAAAAACCAAACTAAACACAAGGGGTTTTACCACAGAGGATAATTTTCCTCAGAGAACTGCCAGGGGAATGTGATTTTTCTGATTTTACTACCTCCGCTTTGAGTGAGCTTTCTGACAAGAGTAAGGTTTGTTTGCTGTCTGACTGACAGGATTTAATAAGCAATGGACATTGTTTTCTTTCAATGCCACATTGCAACTTCTGATTGGTTGTAGGTCTGGCCAGTAACACCCAGGGGAAGTTCTGGTAATGACCCACAAACTTAGGAAGGATCTGAGGACAAAGGACCAAAATCAGGCAATGCCTGGCTAGGAAGGTAGAGCATTTTCATTTGCATTTCATTCATAATTTGATGGTAAATACACTTGGACTGCATGGTGTTTTGGGGTCAAGAAAGTCAGAAAAAAAGTAATGCTGTATTTGAAACATTATTTGCCAATGAGGCAACGGAGCTAAACCCAAAAACTTTAATATCTGATCTTTAACAAATTCTTTAAATTACAAAACTTAACAATGGCCTGATCACTGTACATTTTTGCTGCAAATAACCTGAGTTTAATTATCAACCTCAGGTCAAAAAATGTAACTTTTACACCATTTTGTCAGACTCTGATGCACTGTTTAGGTTACCCTCTACATTAACCTGGAAGGGGAGTCCTACCTCATGCTACCCCTAAATGGCGTTTGCTGTCCATTTCCAAGAAATCAACATTGAAGCTGAAGTCACAAATATTGCTTAAACACTCCATGATGTTATTATGAGTTGGCTTCAGTAGACTATAATATATAGAAACCTCACCAATTTATGTTGTCTCCTAGCATGACATGAAGTGACAGTAAGCTGTAGTTACTTGTCACCACCCTCCATCGAAAATGTCCCACAGTCATTGCTTTCACCGTAAGTGTGGCGATAGCACTGCAGACTGCAGAAATGCCACAATTTTCTACAGCAGACGCCAACGAGAAGAATTACGTAACATTTGTGTAGGAAATGGCAAAAGTACATTGATTGGATCATTACACATTGCCTGTAGACTGAAGTCTAGTGTTTCTTAGGATAGTGTTTTTTCTCCATTACCGAAACTTCACTCCAAAGCAGGAATCCTTTAAATATTTCCTGTTTGGACTTCAAAGTAAAGATCTGCACTGTCAGGGTCAGTGATTCAAAAACCAACAGAAACATTTTTCTAGATTAGGTTATGCTCTCTCTATCGCATTTTTTAGGAACATTATAATACATTGCTAAGATGTGATTTCATCCTGGAACCGACAGACTCTAACAGGAGTGGCTTGTCATGTTACGCTATCGCTACATCTTGTAAAACTGTATCTTATGCTCAGAGCTACGGGAGGTGCAGGCCTTTGCTGAGACAGTTTTGGTAGGAAAGGGGAGGAACAGGAAAAAGAGGGGGTGGAGCTTTTTCCACAATCTGCTTACCACATGCTCAATTTGAAAATGAGAGGCATCTCCTTGACTCCTCACCTCACCATGACATCGCTGCACAAACACAAAAATGTGAGGTGTGACAGTTCGAGAGCACGCTTGTTCTCAGGCCTGAGTGAGCCATAGCACGAGTGATGCTTTACTCTCCATCCTCGTCCGCAAACGCAACACCTGCTTCATGTTTGGATACACCTGCTCCGTAGGCCCCCATGGGAGCCTGTGCATGCCTTCCTGCTGTGTGGTCAAGACTAACTGTCATTAGGACCTGTCTGGGTGAGATGGCTCTATGCCGACCAAATCTGTGTGTCCTCTGCATCACTTAAATCTTCTAGAAGATTCCAACAAAATCGTGTTGCACTACAAATCCTGCTGTAGCTGGTCCTCACCATGAGAGAATCTGAATCTCAAAATCAATGGAATGGTATGATTCAAATACCAAAAAATCCACATAACCTTAAATAAGATTTAATCATTCAAACCATATAGCATCGCTGGTCTCACCACTGTTTTGTAAACCTTTCCTTTCATTCTAGATGAAATTCTTCTATCATAAAGAACCCCTGAAACTTTTCTCAACCCATTCCAACCTGCTTGAACCCGTTTCTTAACCTCTTTTCCACACTCTCCATTGCTCTGGACTGTTGACCCTAAGTACCTGAAATCCTCACTACAGATCACAATATCATATGCATTACGATCAATGATTTGATTAATATTAATTATTCAAAATCTTTATCAAAAGGTTATGCACACAGAAAGACGTCACACTGAACTTTAAATTGAAAAAGTCGCTATCTAATAGTGAAAAAGCTGACAGATGGATTCTGGATTTTAGCTAGTGATAAGAATAATCAATATCAATATATGATACTGGACATTCTAACAACATTCACAAGATTGCGGTTTTGATTCTCTAACAACACAACTTAAAAATAATAAAACATTATTAATTCCATAGTCAGCAATATATTTTCTGACATTGAAGAACATGGGGTGTTTTTAAATGGGTGCCTTCTCTCAAAGCAGGTCCTTGTTCTATTTCTTTAATAATTCATATTTTGATAATGTCTTAATTTTTTTATTTAGAAGTAGTTTTTTCAGAGGATTATGAAAATGTGCATTTGATCTTAAATCCAATTATATTTTCTATGTGCCATTGCAGATAAAAAATGCATAAAGTTGCAGACTCACTGACTGTCTGGCAAAAATGATGATCAATACTTTTTTCCTGAGAAAATTCAAAGTAAAGTGAAAATGTCAAGAGTAAACAAAAAACAGCAAAATCAATCAGCAAAAAAAAAAAAAAAATTGACAAAGAAAATCACAAGCAAACCAAAATCATCTAACATTCAGTCATGGATTTACCTTGTGCATTAGTTTAATTTTAATTTTATTTTCAATACCCACATCACCACACTGGTTTTCCTGGTTAAAAGCATTGAAGCCACTGCTCCTAATGTTTTGAATCCACATCTCCCTGTCACTCAGTTCTTACTGCTTGGCATTTTGTTAGCCTTTACTTTTTCGGCACAGACATCCCAGGGGTGGAGATTTCAAGGCTTTGCATCCTGATAAAAAAATACATTAAAACCACATGGGACTTTTGGTGATGCTTAATGTACCACCAAGCACTTGTGGTGCTGGACTAAGAATGAACGAACAACAACAAAATCCATTACAGCAGATCTAGGGAAGGAAGTCAGCCATCAATGTGACATCCTCTCACTATTGTCCATTAATCTCTTCTTAAAACCAAGCTAAGTCTTTTAAAAATCAAATTAGTGTGAAAAAATATGGGATAACATGCATTCATTTGCTTGCTGATTTTTTTGCTGGACATCTTTATCTGGATGTACAAAGTGAAATGATGAATCACAGTTAGAGAAACCATTAGATGGGTCCACTTGTTTATATACCAGACCTACAGTGGCTCTGAGCGATTTTGAACGTCTTCGGGAAGCAATAAATCTAAACTTTTTGAAGAACAGAAGCCTAAGAAAGTAGTTTCAATGCCATCAATTCTCTTATCTATCTATCTAATTGTCATCTTATTTGTGTATACATATCCAGTGCTACCACTGTCCTCTTCAAAAGCAGCCACTTATTAAAAACAACAGAGAGCCCTGTCTCTATGTAAATATCTCTTTGTCATGCTCGCTATCATGGTATGATGAGGCAAGAGCCATTCTGTGGCGCACTGCAATACCACAAGGGAGTCTATATGATGTCAAAAACTCCATTGTGAATCTGGAATTGAAAGGCCACGTCCCTTCATTGCTCTAATGCAAAATTGTGCGTTGTTGTCAGAACTAGGAGAAAAAAAAATACGCTCAATGAATTCTCAAAAACAGGAATAACAATGGATTTATTGCAGTGTTCATATACCAAGATTAACTATGGGATATCTTTTCGGATGCAGACACGTCAGGTGGGATTCAACAAGTCAAAGAGCTCAGTTGACTTGACCAATCAAGACATTGTGTCAATGTGATCCCTGACTGACCACTTTTTGTTAGAAAATAGTGTCGTAAGAAAATGGTTTATTGACTCTTTATCTCCCGAATAGAGGCAAACTATTGGAAGAAACCACACGACTGAACGTAAACCACACGGTAAAGTGCAAGGAGCCTGAGGTGTTTTTCTGAGAAGGATGGTCCGACACAATCCTGGAGAGGTCCTCTTCCTCATCCTCGGTCAACTGCATCACTATTGCGCGATGCAGTTACATTTTCACGCCTCTGGTTTAAAAAAAATGCGAAAATTGCTCACATCGAAAGGTGGTTTTTCTCCATGAAGGCAATCGGGGCGACTGACTTCCCCGTCTACTGCAGCAGTAACAACAGTCAGCACACCCACCTACCTCCGGTTCTGTAACTTGATCAAAATGACTGCGCCATAAATATCGCAATAAACATCCCACTTCCGTTTCTTATTCTGACCGAAAACACGGACAGGTGCGCTGAAAAATCACGCCACTCACCCCTGAAAGCTTCCTGATGTTTGGCGTCTGACGGGTGGCTATGCTGCTATGTTTTTTTTGTGTCTACAACACCCAAGAAGCAGGAGAAACTCCCACCTACTCAGGGACCGTCTGACAGTGACACACCTGCTCGGCTAGGGAGCGTCAAGCAATGGGAAATCTACTTCTTATTATCTGCCTTTCTAATAAAGGTAAACATGCATGAGTCGGCAATTCATAGTACAATATTGCATAGCCTTTTAGCTGAGAAAACTATGGATTTATTCCGAAACGCAGGTGCCGGCAAAATGTGTGCCTGGAGGAGTATTACAAAATCTAACTTAAAATAAATACTGCCAAATCAGTGACATGAGAGCCAAGCTTGAGAGGGAAATGGTCAAGGATATAATGCCACCTACTGGAAAGAAATCTCTCTTTTACCCAGAAGTGTTTTGGGTCAGACGGTGAATAACTGGGGGTCCGGAGGCAGGAAAGGGCAGGGTTATATATGTATATATGAGGGAGAAGAGACAAGAAAAATGTCCTTGCAAGAACGCAGGTTAGATGAACATACTGTTCGTCTTTGTCTTTTGTGCAGCAACCTGAGCAGGAAACAGATGGAGAAAGAGGCCCATCCAAGCCAGCGGGCGGCGCTATAGGGAGCAGCGGGGGCGCCGTGAAGGGAAAGGAGGTGGATGGAGCGGAGCCGCACTCGGAATGACCGAGGAGCTGCGAGGAGAAGCTCTGTGGTGCTGAAAGGACAGCTCCCGTCACACCCGCAGGTAGGCGGCTCCGATTCCCGCGCACGGCATGGCGGCGCTCAGCGTGACCAACTGAGAGGGGGAACCGATTATAATTTGTATTCCTGCATGATGGAAGAGGCTAGTCTTTGGTTTGCTCTGCTCTCCGCCAGCTGTAGGACGTGCGGCGACACATACTGTGTTTAACCCATGATATGACAGCAAGCACAGTATAACAGTTGTCTCTGACACCCTCACCCCTCACACAGCACCCCAATTACATGACTCGAGGTCACACTGGAGGTGGGGATATTTTTGGTAGCAACTGAGGGTCCCAAGGGGCCAGGGATGACTTCATATACCTTAACATCATCATGTGGTTTTCAGAGGGATGGATCGCCGTAATTTTCATATTACTCTTTATAGCAGTTTCTTCTTTAAATGTTCGTATTTTGGAGTATTTATGCTGTTGCACAAAGCATCTACATAACAATCATAATAAAAATAATAATGATTCAATACAGATTTCTGTTTTAATTTATGATATTTTACCCTCTCGTGAGTTTATTTTGCTACAAAGTATTCACTTTTGTATTGTGCCCCATTCATTTATCTAAATTATTTTCTTTTTCATACCTTGGTCTTTGTGATTACTATCGCAAAAAGTATTGACGCAGCTGATAACTTAACTTTTTGAATGCAGTAGCTACAAAATATCATTTTTTTTTTACCTTAGTTTGATGTTTGAGTTCCCTTGTGCAAAGAGAGATGGGCTATTTTGTTTTTGCTGAAAGTCTTTAAAATTATTGAAAAAAAAAAATCGTTTGATATGCTTTTATCTCTTCTTTACTATTTGTTGAGTTAGTTCATTTTCTCTCTATCTATCTATCTATCTATCTATCTATCTATCTATCTATCTATCTATCTATCTATCTATCTATCTATCTATCTATCTATCTATACATACATACATATATATGTTTCCAATATATATAC
>CAAKHD010013778.1:167710-204285 GCA_901007705.1 Fistularia tabacaria | reverse complement strand
GTTTGATATGCTTTTATCTTTTCTTTACTATTTGTTGAGTTAGTTCATTTTCTATCTATCTATCTATCTATCTATCTATCTATCTATCTATCTATCTATCTATCTATCTATCTATCTATCTATCTATCTATCTATCTATCTATCTATCTATCTATCTATCTATCTATCTATCTATCTATCTATCTATCTATCTATCTATCTATACATACATACATATATATGTTTCCAATATATATACACATCTGTATTTATATTTATATATTGCGAAAATAAAATGTGATCCACTAAATATTAAGGAATTTTAGCTTCACCTGTGGTGATAATCACATTGTTCAAAACATTGTGTCTCCCTCCATCACAGACATGTTTACCCGGATGCTGAAACTGAGGCTTCTGAATGCTGTAGCACCTTCGTACTTTTTCATGGCTACATGCGTCACCTTCATTTTGCACTTCTGCTTCTTCATCCCAACTATTTTCCCGAATCCAGATGCATCACTGGGAGGGTCAAAGACTCTTCACACAGTTGTTTTTCTTTTCTTGATGTTTAACGCCCTTGGAAATTATTTAATGACAATCAAATATCCTGCTGCCAGTACCAATGAGTCTGCGGTTCCCATATGTTCACCACACTGCTCGGACAAAGTGGATGCACACTACCTCCTGAATGGTCGCCACTTCTGCAAACTGTGTAAAAAAATTATTCTGAAGAGGGATCACCACTGCTTTTTTACTGGAAATTGCATTGGAAACAAAAACATGCGCTACTTCATTATGTTCTGCATCTATACATCATGTACTTGTTTGTATTCCTTGGTTCTTGGCGTGGCCTTTCTGACAGTGGAGTACTCCATCTCGTTCGAGAATCCACTAACTTTCCTGACTCTTCTTCTGCTTTCCACTGCTTACTTCTTCATGGGTCAGTTATTTTATAATTTCCGTTCAATATTTGCTATTTGCAAAAAGAAATTCATCCGCTCATTCCCAGTTTCTCTCACTCAGGAACAATCTCAGGTCTGCAGCTGTTTCTGGTTCTGATGTTGTACGTCTGGCTGGGCATCGGGCTGGTCTGCGCAGGCTTCTGCTGCCAGCAGGTGATGCTAGTGGCCCGGGGACAGACATGGTGTCAGATGCAGAAGAGGCAGCTTGTGGAGAACCACAGCCCCTGGAGAGCCAATCTCAAGGATGTGTTTGGTACCCGCTGGATCCTTGGTCTAATCCTGCCTGTGCAGACAGTGGGGGAGTGCGCCGAGGACACAGACACAAATAAACAAGACTGATCACATGACTACATCATCCCAATGGCTCATGGATTATAACGCAAATGGACGTGGTTGTAGAAAATGCTTTTAATGAACCCATGTGGTGATTAAATCACAGTATTAATTGTCCTTCACCCATGGGTGCAGTTTAAACTTTAAGGTAGGGTGATCATCAAAGAAAAGCTTAGGAACATATATTTCAATAATTAAGTGAAGATTATTTTTCAGAACAAAATAAGAAAGTTGTCTATAAGTTTTCTTTAAATGTGTACACATGGCTTCTACATCTAGCGTTTTGAATTCTCTATGTATCTTAACTTTGATTAAGTAATTCTAGTCTTTTGAAATAACTCTATTTTACCATTTTCCTGTCATATTAAAAAAAAAAATTACCTCTCAGATTTTGTGTTTTCTGAGAGACTTCTTAGATACATCACTTAATTGTTTGCGCTGGATGAGTATACAGTTATGCCTATGGCCAGAGTGAGTTTCCTTGAGCATTGCAATCTGCACTTACAGCTTCATGGCCTCTGACATGGTCCAGGAATCCTTAGCCTTGGAATACATTCATGTGAGGACAGTAGCCATAAGGTTAATGTAGACTAGCAAGAATTTCTTTGTGTAACGGTAAAATGGTAGTTTTTAATGGGTAATATTAAGATAAATAAGTTCATTTTTGACACTCATGTTAATATGATGTGTGTACACATTGACTGTATTGAATTTAATTTCTTTGCGGTTGAACCGAGGGCCTGTGCCAGTGGGCACTCCGAGACATCCTTATAGGACTCTTCTTCCATCCTCCCTTGGAGAATATTCAAGAAAAGTTTGGTCTTTTCATACATTAAATTCATTTTGTTGAAGGCCAGCACAGAAACTACATTGTGTACTGTATCTCGACTGCGGGATTTGCCTTTTGTACATAAGTTTGTTTGGGACACTCCACTTTGTAAAATAGGTTGTGGGTGGGGGGTGTATGACGAGGACTTGCTCCATAATTAACCAGGGTATTACTATGTGCCATGAAATAATGTCTTACATTTTTCCTATGACTCCAAAGATGAGGTACCGCTATTCCACTCATGATAGTGAGAGGAAACACTAATACGGACTTATTACTGTAATGCTGCAACTACTGTATGACATATTCATAATGGGAAAAAAGTGGGTTTCAATAAATATGCCTACAATTTTCAAAAGCTATTTTATCTATTTGTGTAAATTAGCTCGAATAGACATTTTCTTCAGTGATGTGCACATTATAGAATAAATCACACTGCACAATAAAAGACCAACACAAAAGGATTTTCAAAGTTTATGACAAATAATAGAATAAAAGCACATCAACAACAGAAAAACAAAAAACCTGTCAAAAACAAATTAAAAATTTGGCAACGCTTAATTTGCCATTAAAATCAAGTCTGATTTATGTCAAACATTTATTTGTAGCAACTGTAAAACATTTCAATTAAGAATGTTCCCGGCAAAAGAAAAAATACAGTGACCAGTGGAACGACACTGTACAACAGAACTCAAATATGCAATATTGTCATCCACGGAGCTTTCGACAGGAACACGGCTTTAAATATCCAACATATCTGAAGAGCACTAATTCTTTGGAGAGCTTGAAGCACATTCAAGCTTTCGTTCGTGACATCTACAAAAATAAGCTGCTCAAGCACTGATAAAAGCTTGTCAAAAGGCACAAGTAACCATAAAAACACTCATATTCACATTGATTTCTCAAGAAGAGAGCAAATTCCCATTAGGTCAATCAAAGCCAAATGTAAGTAACTGTTAAACTAAAGTGCAATAGTTTGATATAAAAAAATGTTTAAATATTGAGCGTTCTCTACCTTTAAGTTACAATTAATGCTCCATTCAATTGAGCCAAAACTGCAGCAGGAATCAACGCAATAGCAAAAGATCCAAGGTAAAGACAGCAACATAGCAACACAACATCTGCTGCTACAACATCTTGTTCACTCTTAATACTGTTTTTTTTATTTATTTTTTTATTTATTTATTTTTAAAATTGAGCTTATCTTATCAGTTAACTTTGAACCAGTTATAATGTGCTTGGCTTATTTATATATTTAACACAGCTTTAGGTTTGGTCAAATTATTACAAATCAGACACAAAGTCGGTAATTATATATATATATATATATAGAAAGAAAACAACACAAAATAACAATGCAATAATTTGCTAGTATTTGAGGCCTCACTATGCAAGAACATGGGCCATCAGTACAGAAAATTAACAAATTATTGCTCCATTTATCCCATCACAATATACAAGCAAATTACATGGGTCACAAGTAGCAACCCTGGGCTCCTTTTTTTTCTAAAATTTGAAAGAACCAACCGCCAAGCTGGGAAATGAACTATTAGCAAAGCCATAATGCCGATAAGTTCCCTGTGTTGTGTTGGCAAGGTGTGATTAAATAAAGTGCTGCTGAGGAGGCTGTAGGGAATTAAATGACTTTTGCAGTTACATCAACATAAACCAAAATTGTGGAAAATAAGTTACAATAGCGCTTAACTTGAACTTTGATTTGAATTGCCTGGTGAGCATAAATTCAAATCAAATCTCACATCAACTTATTCAATACATGTCAAGAATGCAAAACTAAAAATGGACAATTTGTCTGAATTTAGCTAACAATGTTCAACATCACAAACACAGCCTTCCATTAATCCATGTGGGAAAATTGTGTAAAATTATCCTTTTTTCTAGTAGTTAGACAGATGGAGATATGGATTTAATCCGATGTGTCCTCATATGTACATTAAGACATGCTTTTCCATTCAGACAATATAGCCCTACTGCAAGTTGTACTTGCTATGCTGAAACAGCAGAGGAAAGGGAAATTCATTATAAGCGGCGGTTTGAAGCTGAATAAATCCCACCAGACAGAGTAAATATGCTTCAAATTTGTCTGGCCTAGTGATCATTGGTATATTTGATTCCATCACCTTTAAATATAAGATTTGTACCTATAAGCCCCTGAAAAGGGGGGCATAGCAGAATTATCTATGATGCTACATGCACTGTTATTTTTACTTTGCAGAAAACAAGTGCTTGGGCTCCTCAAATGACCTTCCACATTTAGATTGATGATAATGTCCACCAGCACATAACATTATACCATGTGAACATGTGGGCCTTCTCTGCTACTTGTCTGTGTCTTGGAGAGAGAGCTGGAGTTTAGTCCAGAGATGTGGATTGCCGCTGTCCAGAGCTTCTAGCAGCAAAGCTGTTTGCTCCTGCAGCTGCTGCAGCTGGCCTTGGGTGCGCTTGTTCTCCTTGATCAGCTGCTTTGTGCGCATGGTGATTCCAAGCAAACCACACTTGTTAAGAATGTTGTAGGTATTGCTGAAACGTTTGAATTTGTTACTGTCTGGTGAGAGGCAGTCCTGGTAATTGTAGGGATATTCGTCGTTGCAGTTAACCACTGTCCTAAATTCACTCTCGGGCATCGGAGAGACAGACTTTTGGCTCTCTGCTGCCTGTGCATGTGGATAGTTTGCTACTTCAAATGCGGGAGTGCCTGGTCTTACTATTGGCAGGGCTGTCTGTGGGCTTTGGGAGCTAGAGAGCTTCTGGCTGTAGATGTGCCTCCGCTGACATGGCACATATTCTGAAGATGACCTTTCCCTCATTCTTGGGGCAACAGACCTCTTTGTGAGGGTCTCCTCGGAGTGTGGGGCAATTCTGGGATATGACTTGAGGGTGGGTTTGTAGCATTTTGATTGCCTGCTATTTTCAGAGCCAGTCCTTGAGAGGCTGCTGCTGCTGTTCGAAAGCACGGGTTGAAGAAGAACTACCTGAGATGGAGATATGACATCAAGAGGCGAAGGAAAACCAAAACGCTTTTCTTCTGAAGCCATTTGGGATTGCTGGAATAAAAAAAATTAAAATGATTTATTTTCTGTGAGTACAATTTAAAAACCTTAATTAACTTTAATTGTATAATCAAGTTTCATTGTACACAATAAATCCTGAGGTTGAAGAGGAGCCTCCAAAGCCAGGGGGCTAAGTAGATTTACTAACAACATGAATTTTATATATTCATTTTTCATCCTATTTGTAATCACAAAAATGCCATTTTTCAAAATATCCAAATCAATATGTAACTAGGTACAGAAAAATGTATTCAATATTGTATCCAGCAGTGCCATGTGGCAGAATATTATGAAAGGGGTTGTAACTATGTTACAATCTTAAAAATTACTTCTTGTTAAGTTATTACATTTTGCATTGTTACAGGTTTCAAAATTTAAATAGTGTCTAGAGCAGAGGCGGTGTTGCTGTACAAAGCTGATCTGCCATGAAAAATGTATTGACGTGCATTTCACTAATTTAGCTTACCTGCTTTACAACAAAGTTATTCATAATTATCATCGGAGACAGTCCAGGGTAGGAGCCTCCCATCAAAGCTACCTGTAGACCACTCGCTTCCTGGCCGACAACGGGCCCCTTCCTTCCTGTGTCTTCGAAGTCGGTCTGATCAACTGTACTGAGGTACTCAGAGCTGGCATCTGAAGTAGGTAGGAAGACCAAATAGACCTCGTTACTTGTTTAGGACTTACAATCAACCATCAATTGTGAACACTGCCTTCAGCTAAATAAGACAATAGTGAAAACGGTCCTCCGTTGCTCTGAAAAAGCAAGACACTGCCTTAATGATGTGAAAAAGTGGTAAAAAATTACACACTAAAAATAATACAGATAGCCTTGATAACCTGAGAATCCTGAATCTCTCTCCAGATCATGTTTGGACGTTCCTGAGCTGAATGGCCTCATGGATGATGGCGTCCTGTGCCTTTCTGGTCTATTAAAACTGCTCATCTCTTCTGAAAAGCCAGAGATATCCAAGTCAAACAAGAGGATTAGATGAACAGTTACTGCCAAGATAAAAGATTACATTCAGGTTTTCCGGTCAAATTTTATGTGTTTTTTTCCACCTGGGCTAAGCCAACGCGACTGATGTGTCACCAATGACTTGGGACATGTAGGGTCTGCACACTTGCACTCTACGGTTTTAAATTCGGGGAACGTTCACACCTACCACATTACATCAACTGAATTTCGTTGATAAAGCGTCTTGGGTTGAAATGAGAAGACGTAATGACCTTTTTACTTGCTCACAGCACATGATGTTGATATCTGGATCATATTACGAATATAAACACTCATGAATTAGAACAACATACATACTCGTCTTGGATTCTGAGCTGCTGTGCTAGTGGTCACTCACTGTTTACAATGCCCATTGGCTAATGTTAGCATTACGTTGATGTCGACGCAAGCAAATTCGATAAAATATTACCTCTAAGAACAAACTTAAGATCAACGGTCTTTAGACAATTCGTTCGTTGATCAGGAAAACACGACGCTAAGAGAAAGGAGGGAATAAACGAACGAGGGAATTGCGAGTTTAAATCAGCTGTTTACCACCGTGTGCTATTTGCTAGCGTGGCGTTAGCGTGGCGACTATAGCACAGCGAGACAATCGGTGTATTGTAACAAGCATAATGTTTGCGAACCTTACCCTCAGGTTGAGCGAATGAAGCAAATTGTCTTTAAATGTTGCAACGATACAATATTAATACTTTAAATCGTTCACTTGACAAACCTCGTTCGCTTGTCGGTTGAGTTCTTCCTCTTGTCCTGCCTAGTAGACTTACTCGAGTCAAGCAATACTGCTGCCCTCCACTGGCAAAACATAAATACTGTCTGATGGAGAAAATCATAGCTCTTTGGATTATCAATTAATCAAGAGGCGCATCTCACTTGCAACTTACATTTAGTTGTTTTGTCGCATTCTCTTCTCTGGCGTGTTTACGGTCTCCCATTCATGTGTGAAATCATTATATTATTATAGTACATCATTATATTAAATACTCTTTAGCATTGCTTTGTGCTGCATGAACAAAAACTATGTAAGGCCAAAGCTGGAAGTGAATGAAAATTGAATTCAAGTACAAAGGTTCAGTGATGATTTACATGCCCAACACACTACTCATCGTATGAAAATTAAGCATACAAATACACACTGTTTGTCTTTAAAAAGCCAGTAATTCTCACCTTTATAGGTGTCATTTTTGCACGTGGCTGCTGAAATTAGCTCTCAGCACTACGAACAAATTGTAAGATTTGTTACGTTATTTGATCAAGCAGTTTCATGTATTGCAAAATCAACAACTTTGGTCATATATTGTAACCCTATTTATTTTGAATTGAAATAATTCTACCCATCCTTTACAATAAAGTGAAAGCTCTTGTGCTTGGTTTGGCACCTCAAAGTGATCATCTTTGAAAAGTCCCATCATCCCACCTCCTCACATCAGAAATGTGAAAAACTATTACTCTTGTTTTCCATGTTTTTGCATTCGATTGCAAAAAAAAACAGACATTTTGTTTGTTTACCTGACCATGATTTCTAATGTTTTAATAAAATAAAGACTGTTGGCGGGAAGACTGGCCAGCGGGATCCCAGAATCCTTTGCGGCTACGAGGACCTTTGGAAGCCTCTCATGGTTCTGGGTTAGAGAACTCCGTCATGTGAATAGTTGTACAATGTTGTTGCTGTTTTGTTACACTAACCTGCACCATTAGTTGTCATAATGGGGGAATGCTACCCCCATGGATTTTCACTCATTGTGGGGCTACGGAGACTAGTCCCATCCTACACACAACCTTGTCAAATAAATGGTTCATCCATCACTTACTTATCTTTTCACAAATGTCCAAATTGTCAAAATATTTTATCAATAAAAAGACCCATAATTCCTAGTAAACGAATATTGTCTGCTGAAAAGTATTGAATTATAAGGTCAATCTGTAAGGTTTCTGATTGAAAAAGACATGAGCATCACTTGACAGAGCAACTCCTTCCCTTCCCAACTCTTTTTTCTGTCTGAGTGATCTCAAAAATGTTCTCAATATATCACCGAGTGCTGTTTCGTTACCATGAAAGCAGAAGGCCAGACACGGGATCCTGCTGATAGACACAGAAAAAGACACATTCTCAATTAACACCAGCTGGCTACTGAGGATGATCTTGCACGTTGGCTCTTTGGCAACACAGCAAGGGTATTGCAAGACTTCTTCTGAAATTTCCAAGAAGAGGCAAGTACAGTCATGTTAATTTTGATATATTGCAGTTAATTTATTCATATGGATTTGCTGGCAGATATGACTTCAGTTGATAAACTTTACTGATAAATATGAGTTTCATTCAGGTTTTAAACATGTAAAACTTACAGTGTGTTCGGTCACGCGGTGCTTCAGATAGAAGATTTTGAACCTTTTCAAAAACAATGATGCCAACAACTGTGGAGATTAGTACATCGATTTGTGTATTGACTATTGTACTGTAGTGCATTGTATTAAGCAGCACTGAAAACGTTTTTCCATTGACACTTGAAAGTGTCATGCCGCATTGTGTGCAGTACAGCTGCACGCTGAGACACTGCCAGTACACAACAAGGCATAGTTGGTCAAGTTTTAACAAAGCTTTTTGGTCCATATATATATTCTGCTGTATCAGTCAATAAATAGGAGTATTAAACATGAATAACCATCCTTAAATACAAAATAAATTGACCAATTACAATACCTGACACAGTAATTATGAGTGTAAAAGAGAAGGTATCAGTCTGTTTGGTTTTACATTGCACTGGCTCCCAAGGATGTCCACTGTATGTAACAGCAGTCTTTTCACCAATAATAACACAGAGTCTGCAGGGACCTTGTCATTACAAAATGCATGGCCGATCAGCAAAGAGGCATGTTGTCAAAACAACCCAGCTGTTTGAGTCTCTTGCTGACGACAAAGTATTGATAGATGAGCGAGGCAGACTCTTGATGTTGTCACTAGGCTGGAAAGAAATAGCGAGCCACATTGCAACAGAGGGTAAGGTCTCCATCACAGTTATCTCCGAGGTATCTGGCACCTAATGGAAAACAACAAAAAAGTTTCTTTTTTTATGCGTAGCTCATTGATGGATTGGATCGCAATTATTTTGGCAAAGTTGTGGCATCACCTGTCACATTCTTTTGTCTTTTGTTTCTCCTTTCGCTTTCGTCCTCTTCCTCTTTGCCTTTTCCTATAGGAAAAAGAGGAATGAATTCAACATCCCTAGAAACACAGCAAATGCCAACATTTGAAAACACTATGACAATGATGCTCTTACCTTTCAACCTTCACAACGGGCTTCCTGATTCTGAGGCATAAAAGTATCAACAAATCAAAACCAACATCAACGAGCAGAAGTTGCTGTTTTGTGTTTTATACTCATGTCAAAAATCGCAATGTGTTTATCTTACCTACATTCACATGTCTGATGCTCAACAAACGTCATCTCAACATATTCTTTTTCAAGCTCTGCTGGCCTGATTTTCAAGAGCTAAGGGGCATAACAGGTTAATGACAAAAGTTATCTCAGAAGTGCACAAATTAAACTTTTTGGTTTTGGACACTATCTTACTTGCATAGTGATGTTTGTAGTGAGGGTGGGGTGGCACTCAAGGTTCTCGTCCCCGCAGCAACCCGCACATCTCACCAGTGGCACACAGGAGGGGCTGTAAATGTGTTCAACCTCAGTGGGGTATTCCTGCACCACCTCCACCAACTTCTCAATAGTCCGACAAAAACTGCGAACCCAAACGTCTTGGAACTTTAACACTGTGGCAGAGAGGACAAGACAAGAGTTAAATTACAGTTTTACAACTTTTGCAATGATAATAATAAAAAAACAACCACGATAGAAATCATAACAATAATTACTATTATTAGTAAAAAGAAAACAAACAGTAACACTTTATTGTAACTGGACCACTAAGCAGTTATGCTGAGTCACATTTCTTGCGCTAAAAGTGTGATGAAAGGCCTCTCAACATATTACAACGTATTACAACAACATGTTATCTCAAGATATTGCAAAGATCCTAGAGTCAACATGGAAGCCTACATGATCCCTGCAATATCATAATAATGTGAAACACAATCGGTATCAGTAACTATATCGGTAACAACATTAATACAATGGCAAGCTTGGATCACATACAAAGATATGTAAAACCAGTTGAGATATGACTGTGTGTATCGTGTTTTCATTGTGAAGTAAAACTGTTTACGTAATGTACAGTATGGTTTCCTGTGGGAGTATATGTGTGAAAGAGTTCCCGGTTGCACAGTTGGCGGGGGGGAAGAACAGGGATGACTACGGTCGAACAAACAAAGTCGGAAGAGAATACAAACATTAGAACCATGACTGTGAGTAGAACCCTGCTGGAGCTGGAGCAGAGCTGCCCTGCAAGCACCATTGGGACTGAAGTGACCCCTGAGGTCACCAAATGGAGCCTGACACCACAACAGCTGTTTACAAAACCAGACAGGCAGGGACAGCAATGGATGCATGTTCGGAAAGGAAATGGGGCCATGAAATTATAAAGGTTGTATAGTGGAGAAGGCCAGGTTTGTGTCCAGTTGTGACTGAGCAGAATTCATCCTGATCTCTTCTTTTTCACTGAATCCCAGAGCAAACTGACTGCAAGTTCTGGTGTATTTTTTGTTAAGAGAGGAGCAGGATATATGGGATAATAGGAATATGTGCTTTTTCAAAAACGGCTACAGATTATTATGTATGGTGTACTTTCTAAAAAACTTGTTTGTGGAGGAAACAATTTAAGCAAGCCCACATATGACATCAATACCTTGCATTCAACATGTGGGCATGGAGATATTAAAAAAAATCTGGACTTCGGGTTGGACTTCAGATCAAAATAGGTAGCAGAATAACAGACACTAATAATAAGGTCACTTGCCTTTTGTGTGATGACAGAGAAGAAAAACATAAAAAAGTGTAAAAATATGTATCACCTTTCAGGTTTGTGGACAAATATTGCAAAAAGACACAATTGATCAGTTTCAAAAAATCCAACTTTCCCTCAGGCTTGCCCAAAAGTTCTGATTAGACTGTGTTCTCTAGTCTATCTCGCATGCAAGCACTTGAGCCATTTCGATTATCTAACAGTGCATAAAACAATGAAGGAACATACTTGTTCAAACGTATTTTTTCAGGACTGGTATCCTACGATTTGGTCTCAATCAGGCTACCTTCCCTTTTTATACTTGTAATTACAGTCTTATTATATGTCAAGGGCATACTCATATGAAATTGAATGCTGTTATTGTAACAACCTACTGACATTGCCTCATTATCATCATCATCACCATCACCATCACCATCATCATTGTTATTGTTGTTGTTTTTGTTGTTTATAACAACAACAATAATTCCCTCCCTTCCCTTCCACCCAGTTTTGTTTCATTAATCATATGTTATTTGTGTGTTTAAGGCTTGTCTTGACAAAATGACATTTTCTTTTTGTTTCATCAAAGCCTAAGCTTTTCTCCCGTCACAACTCAAAGTTGATGTTCTTCACTGATGTTTCCTAAAGCTGTAAGCATTGCTGTAATCCACTGAATCTTTTAGGTCTCAGAATTTCACCAGGAATTGAACAAATCACAACCTTCAACATAATATTTCATCTGATATTAACTCTGGCCTCTCTTTATTTGAAATGCATTCCAAAGGCCTTTGTCAAAAAATAATTCTCACCTTCGGTTGTACTGTTCAAGCCCGACAAGGGTAGACTCTGCAAAACAGAAAAAAAAAAAATTGAAATGTAATATTCTTCACGTCACAGTGTCTCAACAAATATGTATTTCTAGTTTAGTATCCTCATTTCAATGAAACAGAATCTGATGATACCAAAACACATTATATCCTCTGTGACATCCAACCAGACCTTCGAAACCTTATTATTAATCTTCTTAAACATAAGGTCTTCTTAACAACAGTCCTGTGTCATTTTCCCCACTTGTGGTGATATCTAGAATTACAGTAAAATTCGACAATATACGCTACAACCTCTCTCACCTCTGATGGAAACATTTAATATGTATCAAATTCCTCTATGGGCCCAAGTGTTTAGGCTCAAAATCTGTTTCCTGTGGTGTAACATTGAGCTGTCTATTTATTTTCCCATTGATAGTTTCCCCGGCCGTCCCTATTATCCCATGATGAAAAAAGTGCATTTTTCATTCGCCTGGGAAAACCAAAACACTCTGCTTGACTCCATCACAGGAGAAAAATATATGACTGATAAAATATCCTCCTGCCCCACACTTTTTAAGTGGTCTAATATGCACGGCGATCCGTTTTATAGTCAAAGGGCACTGAAAGGACCATGAACTGTCATTTTAGAATAACCAGGAGGAAAAGGAATTTCCCCTGATGATGACACTGAGGACTGTTGCTTTTTACAGCAGCTGTCCATTGCTGAAATGCCTCCTTTTCCTGTTATGAGCCAAAACTAGTTTGAGGTTGCGGATAGCATCTGTCAGCACTGTGCCATTTTTCTCAGACAATGTGATTAAAGAGGAATGTCCTGCTGCTGCTGGATGTGCTCTTCACATTGACAAAAAAGGTTTCGGAGGTTCCCGTTAAACTGCTGACAGTTTTACTGGCAGGCAGGTCTGATTATTTGGGGGACGATCTGTTGTCTCCGCCACGAGACATACTGTATGACAGACTGCATATTAGCAAATACACACGGGCTTCCAAGCAACCACTTGGTCCCCTCCATATTAAAAGATTTTTTCAGACGTCCCTCATTGTTTTCAAAAGTGGCTGTTCTTGTGGTAAAATGTCCAGCTGCTCATCATAAAGCAGAGCTTTACATTGACCTTTGTCAGCTGAAAAAGAGCTCTGCTAGCAGAGTGTTCTTTAAGCACAACATGGGAAAGTCTCAGTTAAGTGGAAGTTATTGTTAAGTGGTTCTTCAATGCTTAGTGCCAAGTTGATAAAATAAATCCTCATCACAGTTTAATTGGCATATGATCTGCTCTCTCTTATTTGTGGATTGTCATGTGGTTTTGCAGGAGGCTGCTCCACATCACAAGGGCTTTTTGGCTCTGGTTTCAGTTGCAGGCCAGAATAAGTTGAGGTTGGGAGGATTTTCTGACCTTGTTCATTGTTTAAACTGACATGATGGGGAGGCATCTTTGTCACATTACGCTCTTGAGTAAGGGGGTGTGATCTGCTCACAAGAAGCTGCCAACCTTTGGCAGCATGGATCTCCACACGTAACCACTTCTTACCCTTGAGCACAAATAGGATTTGTGTGTGAGTAATTCTAAGGGAAAGGAAACATAGGAGTGTTTCAACGTGTCAGGAAGCAGGATTGCATTATTATCCGTCCCCTCCAGCTTTCATCCATCATGTCTTGATGACATTCCTTGACAGTGCTCATAAAGTTTCTCAACAATGTATCAGAATCGCCATTCGTCATTTTAATTAACCTCTGCAAGAATTTGGACAGTTAGATCTTAAAGACTGTGTGATCAAAGGTTAAGCAAATGAAGTTGACATGACCTAACCTGTTCATAAATTCTTCTCTTGGCCTGACAATACAATACTTCATTGTATGTTTAGCGCAGAGGGTTATACTTTTCAGGTTCTATTCTTGCAAAGGGTCAGGCGGCAAAGGTCAGTCCACGATTATGTATTTTTGACCACAGACCAGTTGGAGATTTAGCAAGCCCCACACACATTCGAGGAGGACTCTAATCACCAGATGCAAATAAACATCAGAGCACCTTTAAAAAATCTCTGGTTTCATAAAACTGAGAAATGCAGAGGCTTAAAGAAAAAGTCCTTTTACTTTTCTCTAATAACTGTCAGTTGGCTTAACAGGCTGAAATGCACAAGTCTTCTCCGTAAAATGATGAAACTGTGCCTATGTTATGAAAACAATTGATCGGAGGTATTAAATAATCAATTCCCAAGGCTGATTTAAAGCATAAGCTTCTAATGTCAGTCTAATTTCTTGTCACACAGTTCTAACAAAAGAAATACAATGATTTACCCCCTGATCCACATCTACTCTAGAATTCACTGGGCTCTTTTGTGTTTGACTCCACGTGAAGATATTGAATAACTAAAAGCAAGTCCATATTAAGATGTTGCAATGTGACCTAAATTTATTATATTCTTGTGATGAACTCTCCACACATACAAACTGTCAGTGATAAATGATCTTGCTTTCCTTCTCAGTTGTCTGAAAGGCATTCCGATCAGAAAGTACGTACAGAGCACATATTAGATTGTAACCCCCAGGCTATATGAGTCACTGTCCTATTGTTGTACAAGTCTCCTTACGTCTAGTTTTCAGACAATTTGAACTCACAGTTTGGTGTATTCGTGGGACCAGATTGGTTTGCAGTCTAATGGAAAGGATGACAGACTGAAACATCTATAACAGTGGCGGTAGAAGTGAAACTGTGGCATTCCGGAGATGAAAGCTTGACTAAAAAGCTTACTCTGTGTTTCTGACACCTCAAGTAAAAATCTGCCAGCTGCACAGCCGGGAATTTGTTCTGTCCCCCTGGGTCAGATCAGTAGACCTGTTGTATCCCTGGGCTCCTACTGTCCTGAGTCCCATTACTGTCCACTCCCACACAGCTGAGCTGTGTCATCTTTAACCTCCTTGCTTAAGCCCATTTGCCAGAACAAGGACAGACTACTTAGGGAGCAAAATAAAACCTAACAGGGACCCAACATAGGCGTCAGTGCACACTTTCCAACTTTGAGAATCAAGAATGAGGGACAACCCAACACAAGATACGACAGAAAATATTGCTCATTTCTGGTCGAGTGGGGTCAGGTGTAAACATTAAACTGATGAGATTTTGATTTTTATTCTGCAGTCATGATCCAAGGACTTCCCAAGGAATGAGCTAAGAGTGTTAAAATCTATTCCTCCAAAAACACGATAGAGGAAAAAATTAAGAAATCAACACCATTGGCACTGCAGACCTTTTCATTTTGGCACATTTTGACAGGAAATCATCTGGTAACCAGACTTTACCAAGAACCTTTCCATATATGGCGTTGTTTTGACAGGAAATGGTGAGATGAAGCTGGTTTTATGTGTCAGTGTCAAATCTTTATCATTCAGATAATTCACTTAAATAGACAAGTCGGTCATTCTAAGCCCCACGACCCCAAACAAACACCCCTGAAATTTTACACGAAATGGGGTTTTGCACTAAAAAAAAATGTTTTGGCATTTTACAGCTAAACAGCTGTAGTATGAGAAGGGAATAATTCATTTTATTGAGGGGCCCTTTATAATTTTGGACCCACCCATCAGACTAACAGCAGCTTGCATCATGCAAGTTACATGAGCAGGGGTCAATGAACTATTAGAGTTGCAAAGTTAGTTTTCCACAGAGTAACCTCTGAGAGAAAGTGATAGAAGGAGCTCTGTGCTTTGCTATTTTCCAGAAAAGTCCACATTCAAATGCAAAGTCTACTTAGAAATGTCTTTCCTCTTTGTTTTTTTTAGCTTCAGTGTCCAGATTGCATAGGTCACAGCAGTTTAAAATTCTTTTGAGATTGAACTATTTTAAAGCCTAGGCTGTATGATTGGTTCCAAACTCTTATGAAGACTCAAGGTCCTCACCATTCCAAAACAGAAACTGTTGAAGGTTTGAGCTTTGAATTCATTCTAGGTGTTTTCTCCTAAAACTTCAGTATTCCTGAATGTTTCTGAAAAGAGTTTTGTAAAATTGAAAAATGTAAAGGTGCAAAAGTGCACATTCATAATTCAGGCACCTGAACCACACAGGTTACTGGATTATTCTCAAACTTCAACATAATTTATATCAGTGCACAGCAACACACAATCTGGATTGGGAGAGGGTTGCAACTCCAGTAAGATGAAGAAATAATAAATTGTGACCTGTTAAACAGGTTCCCAATCACAGAACTGAAGAAGTGACCCAATGATTTTGTGAAAAAAGGCTCAAAAATGTGTGCTGTCGAACCAGAAGAAAAGAATGATGAAAGATGTTAGTGCTCGGTGTTTCTTATCATTGAAGCCAACACCAACCATGCTATGCAAAGCAGAACTAGGCAGCTAGTTCACCTTATGAAAGTCCCAAAAAGAGAGAACAGCTAGTTCCATTTTGAGTATCTTACTGTTAATTATATAAGTAATTCTATATGCCTTAACAACAATCATTTTTTCCTCAATTGATGTTTAATGTGAAATTTTGGAAAAAGCAGGGGAGTGACAGAGGAAAGCTAAAGGTCCATGCAAATGTTGGTTTAGACAAACCCCATTTCCTCAATATAAGTCCATTAATGCACTCACAGATCTCCAGGCAAACATACACAATCACAAAGATGGTGCACACCATCTGAAAAAAATACACATACAACATAGGTCTTGAGATAAGGCTGACCGGTGGTAATTGTGGTCTCTATTACAGTAAACGCTGCTTTCCCTGTGTAAACCACAGTTAATTACATCCAGATGGGAGATTAAAGCCTGCTGAGTAGACAGCTGCCCCAAGTGCCACCACTCCCCATTCTGCGCAGGAGGAAGCAGAAATCCATATTTCCTGATTGAGATTGTGATTTTCCCCTGGGCCTGGACATTACAACTGGAAAGAAAAAGCTCTGCAACGTAAATAAGAGCCTTATCAGTCAGCGGGTCAGTACCTCTGGAATGACCTTGCACGCTGGCTACGAGTGCAAAATTAAATCAAAAGACACTTGAAGGAAGGGAAGACCTTGACTTTGAAAAACAAATTGGTGTTGGTTTTTAGCATTTAAGACAGTTAACAGCACTGAGACTCTCGAAGCTCCTTTATAAAGCTGATGGCATACACACTGTGAAATGTGAACAGGAATAGCCTAAGACAGTATATAACAGATACACACATGCTGTGCAGATGGTTTGTCTCACGAATTGTTTTGCCGATGGTGATGTAAAGGAAACACCTGTACAATGTCCTTTCCTCATGCACACATGCACGCATGTGTGCTTGCGCACACATACAAACGAAGAAACACGGCTGACCAGTGACATGATAAGTCTTACCAGCTGACACGAACCTAACGGCTCGGGTGGAAATAGAGTATTCAAAATCAGACACAATCATACAACGACAATGGCTGTTTTGATTATTGCTAAAAAAAAAAATTCTTCCAATCAATGTCCTTCAGATAACAATTCATTGGTGGGGAACTCAATTCTTGCAACGTGACTGAATTAAGTCTCAAGTTGCAAATCTGAGATCCTGAGATTGGCTTTGTTATTACTGGTCACAGACTAAAATTGATTGATATGATGTATATTTCAGAGAGATCTGTTTCATTTTAAATCAAATATTTTCATTTTTCATTCAATAATTTGACATGGTTGATCCAATTAGTGTGAAGATTAACAAGAAAGGATGAACTCAAAATTAGGAACGTTTATCCAATTTCACCTGTCCAACTCCAGGCCCATGAATAAGGGGAGATGACTGTTGTCATTTCAGTAAGCTTATAGTCCTGCCAACTGTTATTCCAAAACACAACATGACGGCTGTTAGACTTGGAATCAATCAGACATTGGTTAACAACAGGGGGGGCTAAAGATAATACACAGATTTTCTTTGTCTTGATGTGTGACTTGTTAAAAGTGGGCAGAGGCGTGCTATACTGAGAACAGAGACCTGACTCATGATTCAGACCAATGTGACTTGAGCCTGGTTTCAAGCTTAACTTTAGACTTGTTGGAGGTCCCTGCAGCTTCCTAACCCCCTTGGTGGATAGTCTTCACAAATAGGCTGGATAACATGAGTCTGGTTTTGAGGGTGTGAGATTTCAGATATATGATAATACACATGATCTCTGTGAAAACAAAAACGAGGCATTGTATGCAGTACATGCCCATGGTTTTGTTTTAGGGTTGGGATGGTTGTTCAATGGGCATGAGGCAACAAGCAATAAAATGTTTGGAGAGGCTCCTTCACTACAGGCAAGATAATATTCACAGCACTGTGACTCAACTACAGACAATGTATTTATAGCACGTTTATGTGGACAGGAAGTATCGATAATGTACTGGACATTACAATGGCGAGTGTCGAGGAGTATCAGCAAAATAACTAGCAGATGGCACTTATATCATATCTCCGTTAGCCTTGTTGACAAGGTGACCGAGAGGCCAGCATTCTCCCCAGATGCTTCCTGCCATGGTGAACGCAGTGCCAGGAAAATAGAATCACAACTGTCCAAAAGAACAGAGTGCACATATGACTGGAACATGCAGCAACATGTGGGTTGAGAAGTATTCAAATGTTATCACTTGCAGTGCATCAAAAATATTTTGTTCTAAAAAGATGGATAATTGAGGTTTCTGAATGTACTTACAAAGTTTGATTGGTGCTACTTCATTTACTGTAATCAGCTGTAATCATTTACTGAAATCACAGCATATTTATTACAGTCTTTATTTCTTTGCTTGAATGAAAGAGCCCCTTTCAAGCGATAAACATATTAAAAGCACACCAAAACCACAAACGAAACACAAGATTTGGCAGACTGCCTTGATCTTTTCTCTTTTTCGTTTGAATCCTGTCATTCCACAGCTGCCGGGGATGTTAACAGTCCATTCAATGAACTTGTTATCAGTTGTCAATCTCCCACGAGATTGCTACAAAGGCACCACAGCACTCTGGGAGTTCTGATGTGCGCCTGATATCAATTTGGAAGTACTTTGAATATTTATCAGTCGAAAGCAGGAGTAGGATCTTAGGCAGGTGTCAGATGCAGAACTGTGAAAGACTTAAAGAGTCAGAGATTTAAAGCCTTTTTCATCAGAGCTTACTGCCAAACTTTCTGACAAGTACTTCATAAGCATAAATTAATTATCATTGACCATAAACCCCTACAAACCTACATTAATAAGTTGCCTTTTAGAACCTGTTTTGTCACTATGGCAATAGGCTGCTTAGTATTGTGCAAAAGGGACTTGTTCATTATTAATCGGATTCAGAAAGGAGCGGCGCCAAAGATCAGCTCCCTGTGTAAAGTCATGATTTCCATGTATGATGGCCAGGACTGAAATGACTGTTACTGTATGTCCAATCATAACAAAGATGTTAGTTGCGACAGCATCCGTCACATGTCGGCTCTTTGTTTTTTTCCCCTACCGTCATCCATACCTGCTTTGTCACCTGAATTTCAATCTATGGGTGTTCTATGACTTCTAACTGACTTGATTTAATTGCCGGGAAAACCTTCCCAGGATGGATACTTTTTTCCCTTTTTGATGATACAGTGATAATGATTAAAAGAGGAGCCCATGCATTAGAAATAAGATTGACACAGTCTACTGCTCGGATCTGCATTTTAAATCGCATGTATGTTCCATGTGTCATCAACATTGGCACTTTGATAGAATTGGATTTTGTCACTTTAGCAGGTTATTGGGATTAGCCGAGATGCGATCCCGTGCCTCTCCTATCACTCCCAACCCTGAGACAAAGTATCTGAAAAATGACTGAGTGTGTGGAGTACTTCTAATTGAGGACTTCAATTGCAGCGGAGACTTCGATTCAACAGGCTGATGCTACACTGTGCGAGAATTACAGTGACGGCTCCCAAGACTGTATCAGTTTAGCCCTAAAGCCATCAGAATTAGTTGCCAGTCCTCACCCTCTGGAATTGAAGACTGGTTGGCACATACCCAGCTGTTCAATGGCTCATCCTGTTACAAGTTTCTACAGTGTAACACAGGCCTTTGAAAGATTCCTCTCTCCACTTTCACTGCTGTCCTGTTCTGGCACATTTTCAAGGGCAAAGACAAGCGATGCCGGGTAACAATGAACAGAGCAGCATTGTTGGACCCAGTTGTCTCCTCACACTGATACGACTGGGCGGAAATTCAATGTCAGTCACACACACACACACACACACACACACACACACACACACACACACACACACACACACACACACACACACACACACACACACACACACACACACACACACACACACACACACACGTGTTACCAGCATGTAAATATTAAACACACACGTGGAAAACCAAATCCCCCCTTGATGGAAAACTACCAGGGGACAAGGTCCAATCACACAGAGGTGGGAATAGACACGTCAGTGAAACGGATATTTAAGGCACGATTTGGCTGTAATTACGTGCCTATAAACAATGAATCACTTTGCATCATTGGTTCCACAGACAGAGTGATGCAGTTTGTCACGTAGGAGCGAGTAGAATGAAGGAGAGCCTTTACAATCTGGCTGAAACAATGAGGCAAAGCACCCCGCATCTCGTCTTACCTGCGCAGGTGAGAGCAGCAGACAAAGCGCAGTCACGACGAAGGAGCCAAGTTTCATTTTCGGCGGGGGGAGGGTCTGATGGATGGACGATTAAAGCATGCGACACAAACAATCCAATAAGAGTCCCCGAAAAGCCTCGGAGAAGAAAAAAGACGCTGACCAGGAATTTCCAAGTCATCCAGTGCGGGTTGAGTAACGCGGAGAACAGCGGAGTCACGCAGCTCCGCTGCTGCGTGAAACTTGATGAAGCACTTTGTGTTTATGAATGAGGCCCGAGAGGCGCAGCTTGGGCTGTAAAATAAAAAGTTGGCAAATGTTGTTTTTTCCCTCTCTCTCTCTTTCTCTGCCTCTCTCGCCCTGTCTTTTAAATCACATTTGAGAGAAACGAAGTAAGTGTAAATCGAAGGTCTGCAGCCTCAAGCGGTGGTGCCAGTTCTGACAAAGCATGTTCCCTGCTGAAATACACCCTGCACGTTTGATGTCAAATCCTGAAGTGATGAATCAGTCTAGCAAAATCTGCATGTTGCACTGGAGTTCTCGGTCCCTCTCTGAGCTGCCACAGAGAAGTAACACACTTGCCCCTAATTGCCTCACACTACCTACAGAAAAACTGACCACTCCAGTCCCCTCCCCTTCCCTGTCTTCCTCCCCACTCTGCCTCATCTGCACTGATCAGATGAGTTCCCTTTAAGCTCCAGCATGGAATGGAAATTTATGTGATGCTTTGAGCTGACTTCCCAGAGTAGCCCAACTGCTGCTGGTGTTTTATTTCTGATTTCTAGACTACACACAGCAGGTGATTTACATGGCACCGCATACACAGAGCAGCTGATATACTTCTCTTTGGTGCCCAGGGCAGTCAAGGTAAACATTTAGAGATCTATTTTAGCCGCTTACGTGATCCCATTGTGGAGGTTGGAGGCTCCAGGATGCACAGAGCTTTTCCTCCAGGAGCAAGAAAGAGATTCTTTTATTTAGTCAACTTTGCAGAGACAGAAAAGGAGACTCCATTACTGGTGACACATAGAGTTAATCTTCTGTGTTTGCAGAATCTCTGGAACCAAAGGATTCCTTGTGGGCTTCCACACATTCCTTTGCATGTGCTGAATAGCGCCACTGCCTGCTGCCATTGTACAGACCACACTCAAAAGCATTGAGTTTCTAAACATCTCAGACATGTTTGGCCGACGAGACATCCTCATTTTTTTTCTTTCACCCAGTGCTGTCATCCCAGGCAAAGCGACATTAACACAAACAACCATGAATGATGACAGATGTGTTTTGTAATTATGCTGTCTTAAATGACAGTCTTTTCCTAGATTGTGTCTCGGCAAGATGGTGATGAATGCTGATCAAAATTCAAAGGAGGACAGAATCCAAGCATCCTGATTGCAGTTGGAATGTGACTCTTCACCTATTCTGTTACTAACCTGCTTTCTTCACCCCTTGTCTGAATGATAAATGGCTTCCTGGTCAAACAACTCAATCTTCTTTTTGGAGTGTCTGATTGGACACGTTATTGCACTTGTAATTTGTTAAAGTGATATAAACAGAATCCAGAGGATTAACGGCAAGCGATATAAACAGGTTCAAAATATGTAAGGCCGCTTTGTTTAAAATACGCATACTGAAAAAGACACCCCCATCCACCACCAGACAAGGGTCCCTCCTCCGTCCAGTGATCTATCTATGTTTTAAAAGATCCATGAGCGGACGGGGCCTCACAGGTTCACCTCAGTGGTTGCTTTTATTCTATCCATGTTTTGTGTTGAACGGTGAGACAATGTGTTTTGGAGTGGAAGAAAGGCCTCAGTAGCCACCCTTTGAAAGAAATATTAAAAGATGACCCTATCCTGTTGTATTGTTCCTTATTCATAGTTCCAAAGTAAAAATAGGCTCCCTGCTGTCTGTTAAAGGGGGCTTGTCCAGTTGAAAGACATTATATGCTTGCACGTGTGTTTTTTTTTCTATAATTTTACTCATCCAGATCAAAATTCTCATATTGTCCGCTTTGAGATTGTGCTGTTATGAAAGAGGTTCAGCTGGTCGAAGAAATAAATCTGTCGGGATTTGCTGTATCTCTTGATGCTGCGAAAATGGGTGTCTTTCAAGAAGCAGAGTGCCAAAGTAAGCACCTTTTCCCTTTCACTGTTGACCCCTCATTTTCCCAGATTGCCAAGTAAAAGTTGCACAGATGAACAACATTAATGATGTCCATTCATCATTGGCGTGGCAGCTTTGGTTTCCTCCACAATGGGGCCTTTAAGGGGAAGGTACAGAAGTGGATAGCCCCCATCTTTCAAGGATACCGCCAACATTATTTAGACTTTTGTTTTTCTTGTTCATTTTACTGATTCAAATGTGCTTTTCATATTGATTCTTTACCTTGGTTAACACGTGCACCTTTATTTCGTTCTCATTTTGTGCATTTTTCTTTCGTAAGATTTTTCTTTCTTTTGCAAGAGCTTTAAATACATTGCTGTAATTAGTGTGATTAATATTAATGAGTGCTGCAGACAAATGAAAGGCCAAGTAATATACACCATCAATTTTAGCAGTGTGAACCTACCGTTCCTCAGTACCATATCCTCTTATTTTATGATGATGATGATGATGATGATGATGATGATGATGATGATGATGATGATGATGTGTTTTTTTAAGAAATTGTTGAAAAGAAGTGAGAGAAAACTGTATGGCTATCCGGGCAGAACATTCACACAGAATACGACAATGCACTTCCTTTTTTTTCACCTGTTTTTTTCCTGTTTTTCTTGCTCAGACGAATCATCCTGGATTATTTCTATGATGATGAAGAAACCTATGTTTGAAATAGCTGGTAAATAGGAAGTGCGCCAGCCATGAGCAAAAAGCTGTTTATCGTTGCCGAAAACGATTAGTGTTATATCACAACATGTTCATTCATTTAAAACATGTCAGATCCTGTTTACACTTGCATGTTACACGGACATGTGTTTCTCTCAGACACATTTGTTGTTCAATGGTTTTCAGGTGTCATCCTGTTTTCATGTCCTCTCTATACACGTGGGAGCATTGTTTCATTTTGTAGGAAGCCAGTCGACATTTTAACAGACAATTGGAAGTTATTTTAGTCAGGAGGTGTTATGAATCACTCACTGCAGAAAAATCTCCAGACACTATGTAACAGCGCACAGCTGTGACTGGGATATCATAATGCTGGCAGGTTGTCATAACCAAAGGCTAAATGACAATTGAAATACTGTTGCAATATTGTCTCGACAACATGTCTCAGCCAACTACATTGTTAGAGATGCGTCAGTGGATTTGAGCAGCAGGTAGGGACGCTGATAAAGCCTAACACTCAATTTCTTTTTTTAGTTGGAGAAATCTTTGAAATAGAAAAATGACCTGGGATTAAAGGTTTTTCAGATCCAGCCACAAAGTGAAGCTAATTGTGTCTCTTGCCTCCACTGCTCATCTTTGGTTCATTGTCGCATTCATCTCGGTAATCAATTGGCTGATATCATCACCTTCTGAAAATAATATCGTTTAACTTTTTTTGGACTAAAATGAGTATATTTTCTAATCAGCTTCTCAATCAATTTATGGATCCGTCTTTTGTATTTATTGAATAAATTGAAATCAATCAAGTTGATGATTGACAATAATAATGCTCTTTAGAGTTTCGGTTTAAATTTGACCAACGAACTGGGAAAAACCCGAGGGTGGTATTTCCCAACCCAACAATTACATTAAGGGTGCATCCCCCCCAACTATGACAACTAATGATCCAGCTTAATGTTACACAACATGAACAGCATTGTATTACTATTTACATATCAGAGTTCTCAAACCGCGAACCATGGGGAGACTCCCAAAGGCCCTTATAGCCGCAAGGGATTATCGGTTTCCAGCGACCAGTCTTCCCACCCCACGCTACAATATTATTGTAAACAAAACCCACATAAAACTCATAGAAATCTTAAGTCATTCTTATAGACCTATAAAAGTTCTTATAGCCTTTTCTGTAAGGCTGAAATTGACTGTATCGACTCACATCCCTATCTCATTTTATTTTTGTTTAAATTGTCACAACCCACTTTTTTCATCCTTCATGCATCTAATGACATTTAACCCTTGCAATAGATAAAAAAACACAAATATAAATAAATCCTTTTCTGGATTCTGCCTTCTTGTGGCTGCCGTGATTATATCAAGGGGATGAAAGAAAATCAGTCAGTCAGTCTATAGCAGGTAATTTCGAATGAGACCAGGTGGTGTTTGCAGCTGAGATGAAAAATCATTGTACTTGGGTGCAGGAGAAAGCAGATATTTCTCACCGCATGCCCGGAATTCAAATATTGCCCAGTTCCATTTTCTGGTAATGACCCGAGACAATTTTGATTATGGCCTTGCCTTACAAAGTCAAACATTTGAGTCCAAACTGTAGTGCTTCCCTGACCCTAGCTCGGTGTGACTACACATAACACAGTCCAGGCAACAGGCTTGTGTGTCTAGCGAGACCGAATGGTGGACTCTTGAGAATAATACACCCAATATAAAACAACCAAATGAGCGTTTAAAGTGAAGAATAACAAACATAGAATGAATACAGTGAATAAAAGATCATAAGTGAGCATGTTTACATGCATATCAGAGGAGCATATGCAAATGAGCATAATATTTTTTGTTCATAAATTTGGTTTAATTAAAGCATTACTCTTGGCAAGATGCACTTATTACTGTCAGGCTCCTAATTCTGTCATCTTTACCTCCAAGAGTTTCCTTCTCTAGATCCCATTTAGAACCTTTTTATACCTTTTCAACTGTAAAAACTTATCTTGTTTACATATCCCTGGACACCCATATTCACATTAATTGGCCACAGGTATTCCTGTTCGCTGATTTGTCTGCTAATCCTGACAATACAAATGTCTACATGCATCACATGCGGCTATTCCTCGCTTACCGTAGTTGCACTGAACAGCTGCCAAGTGAAAATCTGGTAAGTATGTAACTGCCTGAAAATAAAAGAGAGCTGCTGAAAATCCTGGCCTGAATAAATGAACGTGCTCGCTTAACTTTTTCATCATCGCAGTGTGGAGTCTGGTTTCTTCTCACAATACAAAAACATGCAGTGGGATAATTGGAGACCCTAAATTACCCAGACATGTGAATGAGAGAGTGATTGGTGTAAGGTCTATATGAGGCCCCATGATTGACAGATGATTGGTCCACAGTGAACCCTGCCCCTTACCCAGTGACAGTTGGGATGGGCCCAAGCTCCTGCAACCCTGAGCGCAAGATCAGCAGTATAGGTATAAACAGTACCATGTGAATTCTGTCTGTTATTGGTAGCTGGAATTGATGTCACTATTTAATCTGAACCTCTTGGTTGTAGTTGGCTGACTTAACATTGATTGACTTTGCTTTTTAGTTTCTATGTAAGAGGCCCATCTGTCCAACCATCGGTCAGAGTCAGTAGTTCAGCATCAAAGCAGTAATCTCCCCTGATTTTCAGGTACAGCAACAGGTATTGTCTCACTAATCTGACTCATTTGCATTCACTTCAGCTTCAGACTTCACATACTGTGGTCCCATAAACATGCTCTGGACTTAGATGGAAAATTTATGTTCCATTTTTTTCTGAATAGGTGGTTAAATCATTTCTCTGGTGAAATCACATCTGGCAAATGATTCAAATCTAGGTGGGCTATCTAATGTTGGCAAGTTTAGCGGTTCCATTTTTGTTTTGTTCTTTAGGTAGTGAAAAGCAAGCCCCTGTCTGTTTCCCTCAACGGCTAATCTTAATGCGAAGGCAAACCGCTCAAATCTAGCCCTGGTGACAAGATGAGAAAATAAAAATAAATGAGTGGATGAAGTTTAAGATGAATAGAAGTACAGGCCTGTTGATTTGACATTGGGAAAGGACAGTACTTACACCTACACAGCTTTGCTGACATCTGTATGAAGACAGATTCTATGAAAATGTTTCTTTGTCTGTTCATAAGATTGTTGACCTCATACTGAATAACTGGTCATGAAGCACAGCAGGAGGTGAAAGGAAAATGAGCGTTTGCTTAAGATAAAATTTCATCACCCCCAAAAGCTACAACAACATCAGTCTGTGGTGGATGTTACTGAAAAGGAAAACGGCACTCATATAGAGTTATCACTACATGTGTTGGTGAAAATTGTAATTGTAAAAACCTTTATAAATGAAAAGTGGGAGACATCAACCATGTGGAAGTGGTCCTGCAGTTATATAGCAGGTTATAACTCTAAAGTCCATCAAAAGTTCCCACATGTGCAGCCACCTACATCATGAGAGATTTTTGATATTGTTCTCATGCTAGAACGTTCTTTCCAAAAATGACCTCATAAATTATCAATAAAATAAATGTAGCGGTTGCATTTGGAATCCCGCAGGTACACTGCAGCAATAGGCCGCGTACTCCAAAACTGCTTTCATGTTTTTTGCGGTCTTCTGACATGTTATTACACAAGACATAGAAACCCGAGATTAATGCTGTATACATTTTAAATGGCAATGTCGCAGTTAGATTTATGGAATGTGAGATAAGACCTATTACTTAAAATGACAGAGGTTTAAGTGAACATAAATCCAGAAAAGCCACATTGCTGTTTATTTGTTAAGGGACAGATTAGATTACTTTATAATCAGTTGGGCACAATGAAGAAGGGTTTTGAAAGGTTTCAAACACAACACCCACACCCATGATGAAACCTATGTAATAATAGCTTTATAATAAATGTGCAAATAAGTGTGTGCTTGTGTACATTAATTTTTTAATCCAACTTCATTTAAATCCATTTTAGGAAAAATAAACTGAAACAAACATTTATTTTGGTAGGTTCCTAAATTTTCAATAAATGTTACACTTGTATTGCTTCTTTTAGATGCTATATTCTGGTCAAAAGGTCACACAGAATCACCCCAAGGCTGATCTTTAAAACTTCAACCACAGAGATGTGAGTGGAACACTAGAATGAATAAAATAAATTAAGAAATGCTTAAATTACCCTGTAGAGACTAATTTTTAGAGGTGGTGACCTGCAGTCGTGGTGGTAAAATAACTGATAGACTGTCAGGAAAGAAGCGCCTCAGAGGAAACTTACAGAGGTAGGCCATGGCCTGAGCAAGTGTTAGGTGGAGTTCATCTGCGTGCTGTTTACACAAGCTATGGCCAAGCAAAACTGCGCATAGATTTATTTATGTGTCAAGAAATACATTTACTCAAATAGCTATTGCTTGTAGAACAAGGAAATGGGAGCAGAGCAGGGAGTCGGTGGGTGGAGGTCAAAGAGCTAGGGGAAGTTATAACTTGAAATAATAAATAATACAGCCCACTGATGGGAATTTGGCTGCAGTTCCATTTATTATCATCAGTTTATCCACTCGCAATCCTCAAAAATGGTTGCGCTACTGTGCACTTGCTGGGACAAAAGTTTTCATTACTCATGACAACATGTATAGTTTTTGCCTGGGATTTAGTGTCTGGTCTTCAAGAGTTGTTGCCAAGGAGATGTTGGAGACAACCGATCCCAGATGGTGCTTTGCCCAGAGGGAAAAGACAAATGAGGACCACCAGGGTGGATAAAACAGTAGTGAAAACAGACAGTGATGCAAGTACTGCATCATATTCACTAATTTGAGCAAATCCAGTGAATTTAGGAAGACCTTGTGACACACACACACACACACACACACACATATCAATTATGAAAGTTTGTAAATTGAAAAGCTTCCACTGATTGGACTTTCCATTAATGATGACATTTCTTTAGTTACAATCACCACAGTATAATTTTCCATTTCCTGAAATTAGAAAACAAACAAATAAATACACAAGTTCCAGGGTGGTGAGTTTGGGGTTGTGAGAAAGGAGCCCATATGCCCTGTGGTTCGAAGTAATTTCTGGCTTTGCACAATCTAAGCAAAAAAAAAAAAAAAAAAAAAAAAAAAGGAACCTTTGGGTAGTAAAACTATTTGAAATTCACAGTAGACAGTAACCAAAGACTTACTGTGTCCAGCCTGGTTCAGTGATCATGTTAGTTCTAAACCAAAATAAGAGCTTTTTTGCAAGTAGATATTGGTCTACTAAGCTCTGACATCAGTCAGTCTCAGAGGATGGGGGCTATTTAGAGGTCACAGATGTGCATAGTGAAAAATGGTTACTGCAGGACAATCTTGATTCAGTTTTTTTGGAATCTTGCAGAATCTCGTAATGCACTATTGTCCTGAATGCAAAACATGTCCAACAGTAGCCTGCTGGCTTCCTCAATGGTTGCTTTTGGCTATCTGATTAATGGTGTTTACAAAAATGCATTGAGGCATTGTGTAATCATCTATTTTATTTGTGTGTGTGTGTGTGTGTGTGTGTGTGTGTGTTAGAACTGAAGTAGAATTGCCTCAAGAAAAGTGGGGCAAGAATTTTTTATAACTATGTCATGAAGTGGATCTTAAGACGAGATGAGAATCGTACCATGTGGTGGCGTTGCACTTCTCATATTACATTTGCAGGAATTTCATTCATGCACTGCACTCTGCAGAAAACTCAAGCAATACTGGGATTTTTTTTTTTCCAAGTTACCAACTGCAATATCTGTATTCAACAAAGCACAGGATCTCTTTTATGTTGGAAATTTTAAATGTGATTGCCAACCCGACTGATTTCAACAACTGTGGGTGAATGTTTTCAATCTGGTCCAGCTCGAAGGGGTCATTGAGCGCTTGTGTTTGACAATCCCCGCAGTAATATCAACAATGTTGAGATCATGGGGCTTGTCTGAGAGGTTAAGAGCAAAATCTGAGGGGGACAGGGGTTGAGAAGGCATTGAGCTAGGCTTTGAACCACAGCAGAAAGGAGCAGTGTTGAATGAACGCAGACCACTAACTTACGCCCCAAACCCAGAGTCATGAAGGAGTGAAAAAACACAGTGCTAATCAGGACAAAATAAACAGAGCTGCACCTTAGGGCATCGTGGAAACAAGATGAGAGACCTGCAGGAGACACAGTCCACCCATGTTTCTGTCAGTTTGGTTTCCTGAACAATAACATATCACTGTTGACTGTGTAATCTGAAAAATGTCCGTACATCAATTATGACCCATCTGGGTTTGCCTTTAAGCCTGTTTCGTCATTGGAGTTTATGTTATTGTGCGTCACTGCATGCAGGCAGAGATTTGTTCGCTTAAATGTTTTTTTTTTTTCTGGATTACTGACAACATGGCTTGAGAGAGCCTGCTTACAAATGGTGAGCCTCAAAGGAGCCAGCGTGCTCTGTCTGGGGGACTCCATCCTAATCTCCATGATCGAGGGAATTTTCCCATCGAGATTAGAAGCAGATGTCTCCTTTTTTCTGTCTCGTTCTCGCGCTGTCGCACTGACTCTTTTTCTGTCTCCCTCCCTCACTGAGTCAAACCTGGACCTCCGTCTCCTCAGGGACAGGGGAGGAACATGAGCACCATGGGAAGGGTGGCTGTCCCTGAGTCAGATATATGACGAAGGAGCCCTTTTTATGGCACTGTCTTTAGGTACTAATCTAGGAGGACATGGAGCCGATCCAAGAACTTACAACTTTCTCATGGAAAAATGCAAACAAGGCAATTTGATAAAAATGTCATGTTCTGATGATTCCCACTTAAACTGGGCGAGCCCTCTGCAGCTGCTATGCCTAGGTGCATTGGTGCTGTCTTGTTCCCAGTGTTGTTTCGATGTGTGACCCAATTGCAGGAAATGGAATTGCGGACTTTGGACGTGAGAATGGCGTTCTCCTCTTCTCATTGTGCTTCTGCAGCTGATACTTTCACCATAATCCCCTGGCTCCACCCCGTGCACCTGCAGCTCCCCCGCTCCAGCTTCCCTGGAGCCCAGCCTCCTCAGTTCTTGTGACTCGGCTCTGACATGCATATTCTGGATCGCAACATAAACAGACAAAGACGGACTGACGGCTCGCTACCGGGTGTTTGGTTTGAGACTGTAAACAGATCAGCCAGAGAAGCAACAGGAGCTGCCGGTGGAGGCTACAAGCTGAGATATTAGGCTTATAAGGATGCCTGTTAAATGTCCAAGTTGTCATACTATCATTCAAGATAAGGTTTTTGGTATGGGATTGTTTAGCTAACCAGGACTGCAGGGTAGCCTAATGGTCAGGCAGACCATCGCTCCACCAAAGAAACAGGATCAAATCATCCAATTTAGTTAGATTTGGCCCTGTTCACATTTCCTCTTGATGTGTTCATGAGGAAAATACGAAACTCAAAATAATCTCTATGACTCTGAATTGATCGAATTGCAAAGTTAAGTGTAACTATCTTCAACCTTACAGCTATTCAGCTCCCCCAAAATGGATTTAAATGTTTGTCTGTGATCACTTTGGAGGGACTGTGCTGTTTCCAGTTAAACTACATGACAGAGTTTAATGGATGAACAGGCATTAGAAATAGTCTTTGGAGTTCAAAGCAAAAGGCCTAATTTGCACCCCTTATTATTTCCCTGCCACGACGTAGTGGGCACTGCATACCATCTTTTTAACAGCACACATAACCATGGTCAGTCTTCATTAGTGCTTGGTTATCTATTTCTGTCCAAGCACATTGGAAATCTTTTGACGGCTGTTTGACTTCACCTCAGTGTGAAGTGACAAAATGTTGAAGCCAATTAAAACTCAAATCAATCAGATCTGGTATATGTTGACAAAAAAGTCAACAATTGCTTGCCATGCCATAATGAGCAGCATAAATCCGACACACAGGCTCAAATCACAGTTGAAGGATTCTGAGAGAGATTACAGTGGCCCAGTGGTGTTAATAAGGCTGTGTTTACATTCAGTGGCATAATGTTTAGGCAGACTTGAGTGACCTAGGATTGAAAGGAGGCTAGTCATGGCTTAATGGAAGGCACACACACTCAGTCTAGCACACACAAAGAGATAAGAAATGAGCCAGATGAGGGTCTGAAGGACGTGGTCAGGAAGAAAGCTTTCTGGGGTGGTATGCAAGCAGAAGATCTCTCATGACGTTATCATTTACTAAATTATGTATTGAATAAAAGGGTGATATCTTTCCTGGATAATGTTTGAATATGCAGCATATAATTGCATTTGGAGCAGTCTCTGTGATACAGATCAAAATCAACAAAATTAACTTCAAGCTGAAAATATGAGTTTGTGAGTTGGAAAAATTACGTCTGTAACTGCCTTTTTTCACAAAAAATTAATTTGACAAAAAGCCAAAGTGATGTTAGAGTTGCCTCATCTCTCATTTGCAAGCATTGTCCCTGCGCAGAAATTCGTCTGAATACATGATGATAAGAATCTGATGAAATTAGGTTTGCAGGAAAGCTCTTCTTGTGCTGATATTCTAAATCAAATAGCCTCATCCTCCTCAGATGCTTCATCCTTGAAGTCGGTGTTGATAACAAATGAATAAAGATATTTGTATTCTGCAATGACAGTTTCATTAACTGTTGTCAAAGATAAGATTTCCAAACAGCAGCCACATATCAAGGATAGCTCAAGTTTGATATTTACTTGAATGACAGTTGTCTACCTTTCCAAGTGGGCATGAAATAAAACAACAGTGTAATTCATCCTTTTAAATCTCTTGCTTGTGCTGTCAAATTTCAGAGACTGTGTCCAGAGAGAGACCCCTGTCTAATCCTGAGAACAATGGAATTGGCTGGTTTGCTTGTTGCGGCACTGGTATTCACTAAAAACTACCAAAAAAAGGAATTTTCCAGAAATCCTGACAAAACTACTCCCAGTCATACACGGACCATAATCTTGAGCAAAACACTGGAAATTTTATCAGTGACACTGAAATACAGGAGGAATTATCTAGAACAGATGAATAACTGTCAGTGAGGTAAGATGAAACTTTTTTCGCGAGCTGTGCTGTCCCCTTAAATGTTCCTTTCAGACAACTGTAACTTTGCTATATGGAAAAAATAACTATCTCTCAAGATCGCGGTCTTCTATTTTCAGCCCTTCCTGTATTCCTCCGACGTATGCAAGTGAATTTTGAATGCTGGACTCATCTATCATCCTGACATATGGTGGTACTGAACAATTGCTACCCTGCCGACACTTCTGAGGTGCTTCCACTTGCACACCACCACACCTGGTTGTTAAGAAACCCCATCCCTCTGGCACCTGCACTGCAGACATGGGGCAAATCGAGAGATTAATCACATGAGGGATGGGTTCCAGTGATTTATGGGAAACTGTGACAGTCGGGTCATAACATACAGAAAAGTAATCGGTGATGGCTGGGGGACTAATGGTACAGCGGGAGCATAAATGGGCCATTATTCTGAATCAAAAGAGAGGAGACAACACAAAGAAGACTTCTCTGCTATTTAACAAGGGGAATTGAAGGGAAAGACCAGTCCTCCAGCTTGCTCCTTGGACAGGCTGCTACTAGGAATCCCCTTTCCTTCCCCTTTGCTCTTCCCTGTGGTTTTCCTCCTCTAATTGTTATTCTTGATTTTCTCTGAAAGGACATATTCCCACAGTGATAGCAAAAGGGTTTCTTCTGTCGTGACTTTGTCCACTTTCTCCGCAGAGCTACCCAGCAGCTTAATGGCTCCACTGGGGTAAAGGCAAGAGGCATAAGAAGCTCACCGTCCCAAGGGATCCCACCCACCTGAGTCCCAGCTCTGTGTGTCATCTGCCACATTCAAGATACAATCTGACAAATGGATTTTGGCAAGTGGATTTTACTCACATGATGTAGTAGAACTGAACCATTCTAATGGTGCTCCCCACTCTCCATCTCCCTGTATCTCCTGGGACGGCGCTTATCATTGAAAAGAAGTCATAGGAGGAAATGCCAACTTAACTTGAGGAGTCTGCACACTGCTGTACATCTTCTACAGTGACAAGGGATTTGCTCCCGCAGAAGGGGGGCTGGTACGTCCCTGTAACTATTAAGCAGGTTGCTGTGTGATGCCAGGGTGGTTTTGCTCCCCTACAAGTTTTTAGTTATACGCTACTCTTAGTCCAGGATCTTATTACAGGCCTCGGAGAAAGAGTTCAAAGCCTGCAAGCAGCAGGATCAGGCAGAGCATGCGAGCATGGGAAATGCGCTCATGAAATGACAGAACTTTTTACTCTGGGCAAGAAAGACAAATCCGCAGATGCCGAACAGCTGGGAGAGATCAGGAACTGCAGCCTGGGAAATAAGCACTCATGAAATGTAGTTTACAGTTCATGTTGCTGATTTTTACATCTTGGTCTCTGCGATTTTGTAAATCTTTAAGCTAAGGCACAGTGGAATTGCTGTTTAATCCCTCTTGCGTTTCTATCTGAACATATGTAAAACTAATGTGGATGCACCATACAGTCTTCCATTACTGTGGTAGATTAGATGTAATTTGGGGGAAGTTTGAGAGGGGAAAGGAGTTTGTCATTTCAACGATGCAAGTAGACAGGACTGAAAATACACACATTATCCCTTATAAAGCAGACAGTATCTGAGATGGTCTAAGTCACGCAAGCCAGAAATCGGCCCCATTAAGAAATGGAGATTCAGTGAAATGTCTCAAATGAACCTGAACTGGTTGTTACAACAAAGTGGTTCAGATGTCAATTTGCCACTTCTTACTTCTCATGCTGTCGCTTTTAAAAAATGATATATTTTGTACACTCACTTCACAAGTTCTGGTTTCTTATTCAGCTTGCTTGTTATGGCAAATAGAATGAAGGAAACACAAAACTACTTCCCTATAAAATACTCTATTTGATCAAAAACATCTGGTACACTGTATCGTGAAGGATGCTGGTCAGTTTCAACTTTGTTGCACATGTAGAAAAACTGTTTTGATAGAAAAAAAATCTCCAAATGTTTAAATGGCATATTTATGATTCTCTTCAATATCAAAATATAATAACAAAATCATCTATCTTCTGCCCATGGGGATTCAACAACATAAGGAATTTAATATTTTTAGACTTTTGAATATAGCTGGAAATCCTCTTTAGCCTTGTTCCAAACACACAAATATATAATGTATTACATTTTTGATACTGAGATATCAACACATTGCCTGTCTAATATTCAGCTAAGTCGAGTGTTCAGGGACAGCAGACATTTCTCGGCTTAGACATGACTGAGTTTAGATTCTCTACCAGGAGAATGAACAATAAATCCTGTTGTCAGAGTTGAGATAATGAAAAATGCCTGTTTGGCAGAAATATGAAGAGTCAAAATTTATGTTAACAAACTAATTCCAACATAAGGTGTGTGACAAGTATGATTTGACAATCGTTTTCAAAGAAATATTATGCATATCCTTTAATATATGATTTTCAAAGTCTAATACCCAAAATATCATTGCCGAGACAACTCTTTTTCCTCAGGTGAAACAACTTTGAATTAGTTTTTCAAAATACAAACATAATAACCTCTAAGAGTCAGCCCCGAGCTGGCCAGACAAGTGTACTCATGATTGCTATGTTTGGGGAAATAAACCTTGGTATTTATTTTCCTGGTTGTCAGAAATGAAATGAAAGAAGATTCAACATGCAAAAGGGTTATATTTTATTTTTTTATTTCCCCTATAAGAGCAGGTTGTGATGTAAACTTGCGTGCACAGTCCCAATGTGTCACGCTTCAATCACCCATCAAGATTTCACTGAGTAATTACTGTGTCTAATTTATGTGAATTTTGATATATATAGCTATAGAAGTCTTCTTTGAAAAAGACCATTTTACAGACATAAGGTCAGTTACCTCAGAGGTACGATATATTGCATGCCATAGTCCTAGGCTGTCACAACTAATATAACTCATTTTAAAGTCAACAGTTGATCCCTTATGCACTCCTGCATTATGGACAGATTTTATCTCACAGACTTACTATACCAAAGTGAGTTTTTTGGACTCTTGGATTTCGCTCAGAGAGACCTGGCAATCACAATAACATCTGAAATTAATGCTGATCTTGGTTCCCAGAAAAGCAGTTGGGAAACATTGTTTTCCAGAGCAGTCGAGTGCATCCTGACTCGCCTTTTTTCAGAAGGTGCCAGGTCAATAACATCTGGCATGTTTAAGGACGCCTGGTCAGTTCACTGCAGACGCTCATACTGCAGGCTGGGACGCATCCTTTCTCTCACTGGGAGGTCCGACATTCAGGGGTCAGATAACGGCTCCTCGGCTCTCAAGTATAAAGATGCATGGTTAGTTGTATGGAACTGATTGGTCAGCTTATCGTATGATTTGACAAAACGGCTGCATTCCACCTAAATATATCACTTTTGTCTATAGTAACTTTATCTAAGGAACAAGAGTCTAAACCTGAGCATAATTATTTGAAGCGTTGTTCATGTTTTCTTTTGACTGGAGAGTGGAAGGTTGAATCTAAAACCATTTCAAAAGGCATTTGACTATCTAAATTTCGGTTTGGCCTATGAGTGATAGAATGCTAAAATTGAAGATTTTTCTCAGTATCAGAAGAATATATATAGGAAAGGGAAATGATGAAGACAAAACTGTCAGCGGAGGTTGGATTGAGCCAGGTAATGTAATTCTATCTCTCTTTGGTCAAATAGAAAGAATAGGTGCATTTTGATAACAAATCCATGCTGAAATAACATTTAAGCTCTAAATGTAGTTGAGACCATGAGATACCATTTGCCTCACAGGAAAAACAAAAAAATTGCAAAGCTGGATTTTTCTATAACTATTGTTTTCACGCTTCCAGCCTGCAACAAGAGTGGTAAATTTACTCAAATATGATTTACCTCTTTGTTTTGTTTATCTTTCAATTGGGCTTAAATTTCCAAAATTCCAATATGAACGATTAGTCGTTGCTTTTCTTGCCGCTACATCGTCTTCGTTTACCTATTGTAAAGTTGTGGTGTCATGTTTGATAACCTATGTTTTTGCTCAAATGGGGAAAAGTTTTATTATTATTATTTATATTGTTGTTATTTAATTTATTTCATCCTGGAATATGGAAATGTAGATGCTCATGGACTCATCATGTGAAATAATAATAGCACATTATCTCAATTTTCACATATCTGCCTGAGGTGTTTATATTTGATCTTTCTATGTATAAACACCTCAGGCAGATATGT